>WEDG01002680.1:0-143760 GCA_017591395.1 Schistocephalus solidus | reverse complement strand
CACTGTACCGTTGATGGTTTAGTCATTATGTGCCCTCCACTTCCCTCATATTCACAAACTGAACGCATCTTATCTAAAAAGTGGCATTGTCGCATATATAACCGGTAGCACGTGCGCTTTGTCTTTAATGGCATTTTAAACTTGTGAGCATCACCACCAGCACTATTTTGCATTCCAATTATATAAATTAACACGTATGGCTCTTCTAGCAATAAGGTTTTACTCAAATGCATGTAAATATTTTACGGACAAGCGAGAAATGATTAACGTGCCTGTATAGTCCTAGCGTCCGTACATTCTTGGACAAGTTGAACCTGATCCATGCCACTGCTTACATGAGCGGGTATTACGGTTACCTAACATGCAAAAGATTCTGTGTTTACAGACTGCTCTTTAAATAGCTGATCTTTACCTGAAGAGAAGCGAGCAATGGATCAATACAACGGCCCCTTATCAGATCCCTTGTCCAGGTTTAAAGCCTATCGTCTCCTTATTTATATAGGCTAACTAAAGAAAGTGCTCCACTCAAGCGAAAGTTCGCCCCAAACCTTTCGAAAAGCCCTTGCTAAGAAGACAATCGCGGATGTACCGTAAGTTGCCCTCCATTCACAGATTTTTTTAAATTTTTTAATACTTTGTTATTGTTTACTGGTCGTTTACACCCGGCTTGCCGTTTGCCGAATAGGGTTCACTAGCGTATCAGCAGGCGGACACGTGTAGGGAATTGGTTTTCTGTATACTGCCTGTGCCTAATGACCGAGCAATTTAAAAAGACAACCAGATTTAGTGATTGGGACTGATTTCGGAGGTTTTATGTAGAGGTACACTTGCAATCGAGATATCCGCCTTACGCCGTGGCAGCATTCACCGATCTGGGCTGAATTCAAAAATGTATCAAACTAGTTCGTATTTCCCAGGCCCATGGGAAGACCCTTCCAGATGATGGGAGTGTCGCAATAAGTTTACCAAGGATGCAATAACTATTTCTGACTTCCTCAGCCACCAGCCAAGCACAAATGAATTCTAAACCGTGGGACCGCGGTATCGTGCTAATTGCTTTTATATGTATTGTAACTGTGTACACGCTTCTGCTACCCAACCGATTTATCACTGGCCTCATTTTCTAATGTGCTATAAACACGTACTCCTTTTTGTGACCATTTGCACAAGAAAATGTGCGTGCCAAACAAAATTCGTTTTACAGCTTTTCGAAATTACAACGAACGTAGTTTCCTATGAATTTTTTAGGTGACAGTTTGCAAGCCTACTGAAGCTTTGTCTAATATAATGCTTATAATCCAACTAGCAATTCGTCTGCTTTATCGCATATGAAAAAGTTGGTAGCTTTTCATAGAAATAATGCTTCGAACTTGTGCGTTGGCCTGGTGACCACATAAAATAATATTTTCTTTCTTTATCACCTTTTGGCTTTCTAGGTTGGCTTCAAGTGATTTCCATTATGTTCTACTCATTCTTATTTCACAGGAAATCAGGCCCAAAACCTAAAAAACCCAAGGATGAGGTGGGGGGTCGACGGTACCGGATCATCTAAGATAGGGCATCGTGGGCGCATCAACCGTCGTGCCCTTGAAGACGATGAACCACGGTTCGTCCAGAGCTATTCTATTTTCGAGAAGGGTATTGGATGTGTTGTCAAAGCCGACTCGAACGTCGCTGAATTAAGTAAGCCCTGGGAGGTGTTTAGGGCGCTTTATCGGCACCCTCATTATCTGCCTGGCTTTGCTCTTCGCGTCTATCTATGTCTTGTGTATTCTATACTGCCGCTGTTTTAAATACTACAAACCTAGATTTTATGGTTTATGTCTATAGTTTTTACTGTACCATTGACCCTCTTTGTATTGACCGACATTAGTAGGCTCTACTGGCGAAAATTGCCGGTTTTTTGATTCATGTACCACCTCCTGTCAACGGCTTTTTAAAAGTCATATCTTTCCTCATAGGGGCCATCGGAGGCGAGACCAGCCGCACATCAGTATCTGAACTTGCTTCTACAGAATTGAAACCGGATCCTGTTCTACAAGCGGAATCGTTTGTAAAAGACATCAGGCAGTGCTTCAAGGACGCACCCGTTTCAGTGATGCAGGACACATCTGATTCTTTGACACTTTCGGGTAAGTCCTCAACTATAAGACACACAGAATTACGTTTCTGGCAAAAGTACATTGAAAAAATTGTTTGTGTAGCCCATAGTGTTCTACCACCACCACCATCATCACTAATTGATTAACCGGGTCTGATCTGCTCTGACCTGTGTGCAATTAGGCGTCTAACGTCAAAACGCTGTCGCTGTGAGAAGGACTCAAAATAACTAGCTGAAAACCACGATGAATAGCGGGAGAGAGAGAGAGTAAGTACTGTCATTAGCTCCCTTTCGCTGGCGAGAATAAAAATCGTGTTTTCATTCTTTTTAGTTACTTGCATGTTTATCAATTCTACTGTTTCTGAATTGACCTGTTATCACGGCGTCTAGAACATAATTGCATTGTACTGGTCTCATGTGCTATTTCTAGAACGGTCCCACCAGCCCTCTTTTTTACTTAGATATTCACGGAGGCTGTCGGTTGTACTTGCAGCGTATATCCTCTTCACGGCTATTTATGTCTTCCGCGCCTCTAGCTGGGAATAGGCAGACCGCGCTAATCAACCTAGCACGTACCGTATAAAAAACGCGTGTGTATACCCACTCGTATAGCTGTCTCTTTTTGATTAGACGATGGACGAAGAAGCCCGCACCTGTTGGTAGTGGTCATGTCGCACTAAATCGTGCAAAAATAATATACCATACGCCAGTGGCAGAAATCTATTTGCACAGGAGTTTGCAGGTCAGTTCCATAAGACTACATGGTGCTCTTCTGTACATCTTCAATGACTAGTATCTTCGGTTGTTGGAGCCTACAGGAGTACACAGCTCCGCGTAGATCCCAAATTTATTTGAACTGACTATCTGGAGGGAGGTCGACCTCAGCGTATTTGAAGAAACACCGGTTATGATTCCTTACCCTCAGAGGTAGTGTCAACCTGCCCTCTGGTAGAACGTTACACGGTTGTCATGTCTTTCCTAATTCGTGCACTGTCCAGCTATAAAACCAACACTCTTAGTGTGGGTAAGCGAAGGCTTCTACGTGGCTGCGATCAAAGACAGTGTTTCTACCAGTTCTGTCGTGGTTGATAACGTTTTCTTTTGGTTTCTCTTCCAATGTTGAATGAATTCCACATAAATTTCTTTGCGTTAAACTGATTGTACAGTGTTTCCTCAGTCTTGCTGTACAAAGGGATCTATGAATGAAGCCTTTTATCATGTGCCTTATAGCGTTCAGTTAGTTACTGGAACTTGAAAGTAATGTTTTGTTGTTTCCAGTTTATTATTTTTTAACGACAACAAATGTGTCATCTACATAACACCGCCAAAATTTAGGGTTAACTAACAGGAGGATCGCAGATTCCACTATCTCACCAAGAAAGACAGATGAAAATGATCTCAGTGGCACTACAGGACCATCTATGTCATAAAACGTTGATTAGTTCTTTGTATCATGTTGCCATAATTGGTAGTATGGACGTGAACGGGGGAACGGCTTCAAAGGAGACTATTATTTCATCCACTGCCATTGTGATACCTCACAGTTTTCTCGCAAACTCTCTGGAGCTGGCAATCGGAGTTTCTATATTCTTTGTAAATGGGTGAAGTCGGTAGAATAGCCACTTAGACCTTTTGCAGTTAGGATCGTCCATTCCAACGTCATACTTTAGCTCAGTGGTAGAGCTTTGGACTTGACCTCAAAGGCCCAAAAGCTGCGCTGAAGTCCAAGCTTATCGAAGCTTAACGAAACGGTCCTACCACCGTCTCTTTTTTTACCGGTACTCCTTTGTATCTATTACTGACCGTTATATAACTGTCTTCGAGGGAATTTTTTGAGCCCTAAGGAGCAATGAGACGAGCATTCCGTGTTGCCAGATCGATGAACGCACTTCCACCATAGTGAATATTCCCAATCGTAAGAATCAGGACAGCGAGCCCATGACTCAATGGTAAGGCGTTGGACTTAGCACTCAATAGTACATAAATTGCAGCTATCTTAGCGTCTATGTCCAGCGCACTGAGATATTTCCAATAAATATTTGCAGTAACCTATTAAAATGGTAGATGGTCTAACTAACTTAACCGAAGTTATAAAATATTATTTTGGTAAGAAAGGGTTGTCAAAGTGAGTTTGCAATACCGGTCAACGTGCGGCATAACCCGCATGCACACCAGGATGCTGGTTTTTGAATGCGCGTTTTTTCGACCACCTGCAAAATAACATGCGCTAATAAAAGACTGTATAAGTTGGGTGAATTTTCTTAATTTATTTTCGGTACCTTTAGAACCTTATTTACATTTTACAGAAAGTATGAAAAAATAATTCTTTTATACTTCTTATGTATTTTTACAAAGCCTCTACTTGAATAAAGATCATATTTCTGACTGGTTGGAAACCGATCCAAATATATCTACCAAAACTGAAGTTGATAATAAACGACTTTCAGTTAAATGAAAGCACAAAAGTTAAGGTAACGTTGTATTCGTTTGACAATAATTTTTGATGGAAATGCTGAACGTCTACGTATTCGTGTCACATGAGTAAACTTACTTTATAGAAGTACATAAAGCCAGTCTACGCAACCAACTCGAAGATAAAACAGCATAAGAGTGGCAGTCTTTAAAAAAAACTTTTTTTATAATCCTTTATAATCCTTCGGTAATTAGTGTAGTACGCAGTATTTCAGCTCGGCGCGTAATTAGGTTACAAGATTTCACCTTAATTTTCGCATTGCTCGAAATGCCACTGACTATGATGAAAACCTAGCCTGATTTCGAGAATAGAGACGTCACAGGAATGAACGTTTTCACGAGATTTTATATCGGGGTCCGGTCGATGACGAACAATTGCAATATAATTTACCGATATAATCAGAAGCGTACCGTTTTCCGTTTCGGGAGTTTTTTTTGCGCACTTTCTGTAAAATCTTTTAATTTATATAGAGGCATCACAGATCATTAGAAAAATCAGTGTGCTTGAGCAGCTTGTTTAGCTAGCTTTATTTTTACAAGTGGTCAAAAAGACGCACAATCAAGAGGCAGCATTCGGGTGTCTATGAAATTATTTGGAATTTTTCAGTATGCTAACTAGTAATTAAACCCACTTAACTATTCCGTTCTATCTAAAATCCTATTTTAGAATTTAAGTTGAGTTTTCACGAGTTAAGTCACTTGCTGTACTCCTCCATGTATTTAGTCGTTATTTTCTGTTTTGACATTTTTGGACTCAACAGCTATTCCAGGTCGGTTGTGATGGTCGCAGTTGATGAACCGGGGAGTGTAACCACATTAAATGTAACCATGATAAAGCGTACGTAGTAGAAGAAGGATTTTTGAAAACTAACTGTTTTGACGATGACCAGGCATTTCAGTGAACATAGGGTTGTCTCCTAACTGGACTACTGCTAGGCGCTATAGTTTACCCTAAAAGTAGCTGTCTTGCGTTTCCCAATGGCCTGCGTCCCGCGTGCTGTTTTATTCTTGCTTGCTGCGCTTCCGAGTTAATGACTGGTCTTTTTAATTTTCGCATTAATTAAACATCATTTGGACTCAGTTTATTTCATGTCAAGGCCTGTCTTGCCCTTCTTTTTGTTTTTTTTTTCAGTCTCCGCGGAGCCTACTAAACGGTCTGCTCAAGTTCCAACACAATTGTTTGATGAAACCTCTGCTATTGGCAGTCTTTTCACCCTCCAGTTACCAGAAAGTCTTCTCGCAGAAGTGAGTCTTTTCATTTCATCCCTTCACTTCCCTTCCAGTGGCTACATAAAGATTTTGTTATCGTGTGTGTGGTATAATATATTTGAAGTTGAAGTTTTGACCTATCTATCCTTTGGCTTTCACTGGTACTTTCGAACACCCAGTCATTGTCCGTAATCACACACGCAATCCTACCATCGTGATTTTTGTTTTCGTCGCTGTCGGACGTTCGTCCCAAATGACGATAACCACCACTTGTCCGGTAAGAATGAGCTGTGTCAACTGGTACATGAGGCAAAATTTCGCAGCATTTGCCCTGCCCTATTTCTGCACTCATCGTGTACAAATAACAACACCAGTTATGGCTACTGGGAAGAGATGTGAAGCCTTTTCCGCTGATTCTACGTGCCTGTTACCTGTCCGTCAACGAACCAGGCTTCGAAAAAGTGCCTTGAAATGTTTCGTTGATGAGTTTCTATGAAGATCGTATTGCAGTGGAAAATATCTTTCAGGCGCCATGGTACGAAGGCAGTCGCTGATGCAGACTGCACATGCGTTTCCTTTCAAGTGTGCGGATTATCACCTTGAGTGCCATCAGTTAACCCTAATAAAAGGAGGATTTCTTCCATTGTATTAAAGAAAAATTATCGGGTTCCGGCAGTAAAGTAGAAAGAAAGAGGAACATGACAACTTAATTTTTTATAAAATCAAGTACAGCCTGGCGAGCGATTCGGTAGAGGATCCAGTTACAATACCACAACTGTTAGCGCATCGTGATAGTCTAAAGGCGTGTTTGTAACCTAGTTACTTTGTGAGCTGGATCGATATTATCCTTCTTCCGTATCGCAGTTGCCTGTCTGGGCAAAACTGAGGCGGCGGGAGATTTTGCACAGTGCTTGACGTGACCCGATGCCGCCGTGTAATGCGTACCGCTCATGGCCTCCGAATTCATAGGATCAAGGTTTCACAAAGGCCCCATTAAGGTTACTTTGATAGGGTTGTAATTATCAGTTATCGTGCAGCATAATGCTCAAATATTCCTGTCACGTCAGGATGTCAGCTTTTGACAGAGCGTCTTTTCGACCGTCTGCACAAACTACAGTTTATGAAAAATGGCTACTTGCGTAACCAATTTTTCCCATTGACTTTCTGTGCTTCTATAAATTGAAATATATTCCATCGAGAACATGCAAAAATATTATTTCCTACACTATTTTTTTAGCGAATGATGTCCTGGAGTCCTTTTCTCTGTGCAAGTAATAAGCACATTTAAATGTGGACGCGCTTCTTCGGTATTTTTATTTCTGTAGGATTCTCCTATACTGAAAGAGGGTCGGTTTGGGAAGATTCAAATTCTTAGCAACGGCGAGTCACGACTTGTCATATCCGACTCGACCTTCCGTCTTCTGTGTCCCAAGCCTACGGAATGTTCCTCCGTAAGTTACCAGTTAGTTTTGCCTTCCATATTTTCGCTCGGGTTCCACTTATTCCTTATAGGGACTCAGGTCTGTCCAAAAAAATATCAGGTAGACTGGACTGCTTTATTTAGTTGGGTTTAATGTTTAGCTCAAAGCAGCTCCTTTCTGTTTAGGAGAGACTAGAATTCATTGCAGCATTTGATATAACTGTTTATTTGTTGCATATTTTATTGTGCGTCAACACTAACGGAACCTGAACTGTGTTGGCAGTTTTTGATGCTTAAATGTCTTTTGTTATTTGGAAAGGGCCTACTTTGCGGGTATTTTCTTTTTTTACTACTTCAAACTCGAACCGCTACGCTTTCCATCCCACGGGAGGCCTTGAAGGTTTATTACAAGGTATATCTTCTGTTTCGAACCGGGCCTTTTTCGAGGCATCCGAACTGTAGTGCCACAGTAATAATGGAATCTCTTTGAATCATGGTTCATAGTCAACTTACCGTCGTGTCGTCACCTATACGCCGTACTACGGCGCGGTCGATGCGCCATATCTTCACCCCCCGCGTCCCAACCTCGCAGCCGCTTCTGGTTTCTGATTGCTTATTTATCAAGTGCAGTGGTTAGCCTTCGCTGATAGCTTGTAACTTGTCTGCTGCCAACAGCCAGTGTGACAATCCTGGCATTGTTGCCCTTCACTATACCAGCATGTTTCCAGGACCAAGGTTGTCTTTTATCGTAGAATGACATTACCGACGAAGACAGGATCAAGACTTCGTATGTAGCCTTTTTAAAATGCCCACGAGGTGACCATTCCGGTTTACGCACCAAAAAATGATCTGGTCCAAAGGCGTTCCTAGCTTCTGCACTACGTATAGATCTGCTGTCTTGAATCCATGGGCTGTGATAGTCTGGCTGGAAAGTCGTCGGCGTTGCAAGTCAAAAACGGTCTATGGCCAAAAAACTTTCGATGGCTATACTGGAAGCACGCTATGGTGAAAAAAGGCCCGTTTTGGTAAACAAAACTAAACTGCCTTTCCTCACTTGCGTTGAGTGCCAATTCGAACACGGTCCATCAGGTGGTTATTCGAGGCGTCACTTTGGCCGATCACTATTTCAGGCACTGGTGTGGATTAACAGACTCCAGCGAGGGAATATATCGCTGTTTTCCTGAAGTCCAGGTTAGGACTCCTGTTGGGTAACGGTCGGTACTTTGTTGCGAACGACGCATGTGTTAGTGAAATGTAGAGAAATGAAGGGTGCTCACCAGAACAAGTTTACAAGCCTGTTTCTTCTTCCGGTGGGCTCGTCGCGGGGCCGCCTTCGCTTGCATTTCTTAAGCCCGGTGTGACAATCTTGTTCTGGTCTTTATGAATTTAATGACGCAGGTCTTTATGGGGCGCTGGAAGGTCTGGATGACTGTTGATAGAGTTGGCATCTGGATCCCATGCCTCGAGCTTTTGAAGTTCCTCAGCCTACGATGGTCGCTCCTTGAATGACAAAAGTGTGGCCAGCCTCTCCAATATGGGTTGCAAGCTGTAAGTTTGGGTCTAGCCTCATGTAGGCGGGTCTATAATTTTCGTCCATTTTCCCGACATAGTTGCAGTCCCCATCATTGCAACATATTTGATAGATGATTGTGAAGGTTTCGGTAGGGAGGCCGTTTGTGCTTGGGTTTCATAACACGGCAGCGAAGATGGCCTTGCGACGAACCCACTGGAAGAGGATGCAGGCTTACAAGCACCCTCCACCGATGTGAAGTTGTGCAGCACCAGCGGCCGTCAAGCTGCACAAAAATCCGTACAAAGCCCGAGGCATCGAATGAGAAAAAAATTGATTGGTCTAACGCTGACAAGTTTTACCAGTCATTTAAATCTGATCGATATTTGCAGCAAACGTTTTGACCATTAAAAGCTGGCCAAGCTCTTCGAAACGTCAGCAAGAATACAAACCTGTTCCGGTGAGCACCTTTCATTTCTCTGATTTTCATCCCGGAACTCTCACCTTTGCGAATCTTAGTGAAATGACTTTGTGGTCGTGCTTATTTTGGCCAGTCATGGATTGGTCTCCACGAATTATTGCTTGGTTTGTGCGTTCTGAGGAGACGCTCGGCACAGCGAGTCTTCCGGTATAGTGGAAGAATGCTTATGATACCAGGAAAAACTATAGTTAATCGCCATGATTTGACTTTGCGTAACCAGGTTCTGGATTTTGAATAAGCCGTAAACATCCAGGCTGTGGTGAGGAAGGCTGCTTATTGTCGTAGCTTGAGTACAGGTGTGCAGAAACCTCCACACATTCCACCATTTACTCCCAGGGTCCAATTTATGATTGAACCCTCTGGCTCGTGCAACTCACTCGCGCCGTCCTAAGTAAAATTCTCAAACAGTGGCAAAGACATCTATTTATCTCAAATATGCCCTTTTTTCCGAAACTTCGGTGACAAATTCGAAAGGACTGCCTTAAAGTCCCCTCGCCCCTTCACTTGGGCGTTCTATGCTTTTATGGAAAAACTGTAGTGCTCCCCGATCTGGTTGCATTCAACACTTCGCCATAGAGCCCTTAATGGCGTCCGTAGGCCTGAATGAAATCAAAAATGAAAAAAAGGAGTTTCCTTGCTATCGTCTGGTGGACGTATCGCCAAGCACCGTTTTCCTGATTACTGAGTCTACGTATAAAGATTATTTTTTCGTTGAGTTCTCATACTTCCGAGAGTTCAGCGTATATTGAACATTCGTCACCGTCAAGTAGTAGGAATACCCGTTGAAGGTCCTCGTTTGTTTTTAGGACGTCCTTTTGATTGAGGAAAAGGACGATGGTATAGTGAACCTCACCTCCCTCGGTCACCTGGACCAATTTGTCTCAGCCATGCCCGACCTTGAGCGCTTCTCTCGATTGGGCAGGTAGTTTACTATCCTGGCCCCCTTCCACCTCCCCATTATCCAAGTGTACATTGCTTTACGCCCTCGTTTACGCGCCGCTTGCAACTATTTTTGCGTCGACTTCAACCCTCCCCCCCCCCTCCCAAGTGTCCATGTCTTTCTATCCGCACGCTTGTCGTGGGTGTGGCCGTCTTATCGCCCTCTTGTACAGATCGAATACGTGTAAAGTATTATTTCTATGAAAGTATTTCTTCCGTCCGAAAAGTCTTCATCTCCCGTTCCACTTTTCGCGGTGGTGCAGAAGATTAGCTTTTAAATTATACCCCGTTGTGATACCACTACCTGCTGTCTTCTAAGCAGGCTTTTGATAAAGACGTAGCTGTAAGTTTAAGACGAACAACCAGCATTTAAAGGTTCTATTGGCATGACTCAATCAACTCTAACCACCTCGTCACCGCGCTATAGGTTTTTAAGCATCTTATTTTGACTCTTCACGGCGCTCATGCACGCATATTACTCTGGTTGATTTTCGAGCTTCTGTGGAGGGTTGCGTCGACAGCATGGTGACATGCACGCGGGATGCATTTCGACTAGGTAGCAGGCGAAGGTTCTTAAGGTGACTGAAAGCTGCGGTGTAGGCCATTGCGTATCTTGTTATTGGGGTCGTTGTTACTATTAGACCCTTAAGAAAAAATCGGGTCTCTCTGGTGGTTGTGTTTTCGTCGTGGTTTAAAAAAACGATTTACAGTCTGCCCATTTAGGAAAAATTCACTTAGCATACCCCTTCTCTGCAGACTGGGGTCATCTCTACATGCACCTCAGAGGACGAAACGATTGCTAAGACTCAAACAAATGAATAGCGAGATCTGGTAACCATGATAACCAAAATTAGAATGTCTGGAGACTGTCGGCCCTGTGTTTATTTTGCAACCATCAATGGTTAACAGAAGTTGGCTATGCAGCAAGCGTTGGGTACTTTGAGTGAATTAGAACTTAAAGGTTTGATTATCAACATGAATGAACGCTGTGTTGAAAGTCCGAAGCGAAACTTAGGTCATGTATCCTTCTAAATTCAGTCGTCCTTAAACCACATGAAACCATTTTGCGATAAAGTGATGGTGCTTAAGGTTGTCAATTTTTACTCTTTCGTGTAACACTCCTGACTGATCCGCGTAAATTCATCAAAACTGTAGTCAAAAACAGGTCGCCTTATATTTTTGGGACAGGCTGCATTAGCACAAAAGTCCGAGGCCTTGGGACAAAAGTATATGTAGTGATCAAATAGTATATACAATGGTAGTGATTATTCTATGGATCAAAATTTTTCAATATTATTAGATGTTGGAAAATGAGAACTTCGGGTGCTGCTTGACATTCTATAATATAAAATGGTTTCGGATATAAAAGGTGTGCGAGGTGCGTCGACTTTATGAATAAAAGTGGCTACCACGCAATGAAGATAATGAGCTAAAGTGGAAGTGGGTTGTCCTATTATAGAAAGCATGTCTGTGCGTTTAAAGTATTGGAGGTAATCAGGCCGCCACGATAATCAAACCAAGTTCCCAGTAGCAGGATAAGAGCGAAGGCACCTGCTTGTGCACAAACCCCTGAGCTGCTCTCAGGCGGCATGACCACCGGTGGGGCCAGTAGGTGTGCTGGTGGTGTTATGGTTTGGCCTTCTGCATCACGGCACGCTCGAGTCACGCTGTCTCCACTTTTACTAATTTTGCCTTTGTAAGACCTGTAAGGCATAGGAACCAACCAATTCATTTCTCTGTCTCTCTCAACCAGCTCTGGTTGACTGGCGAGTCCCGGTGTGGCGGATCCCGCACACAATATCTTTGTTACGATTGATAATCAACCCTCAAGATAATTGTAATCTGGTCCTGAGATTGTGGCGATTAGGGTATTTCCACTAGCTTAGCCATCAATTTCTCTTTAATTCATGCTCATGGGTAGTTGCCAGGACGAAACATTTGTTGAACTGAACTCGCCCTGTACCTCATCGTAAAACGGCTATTTTTATTACTCAGATACAATTGAGTAGCAGTTATTGCTGTACATTTGGTCTCGGCTATTAAACTGACAAATGTTCCATGGCATGTACAGCCAACGATGGATCTCGTAAAATGTTAACCGAACTTCTGAAATACGGTTTCCGACCTTTGAATCCATTTCGTTTCGCCCGCCTGCAACAGCAACACTCAGCAAAAGACGGAATACTTAAATTATAAGATTTTTATCGATTTGGGATGCCCTTATAGATTCAAGTATATTTTGTCGAAAGCATAATAAAAATATCTTTTCTTGTTCACATTTTACAGTCAATTTCGTCTTTTTAACATTTAATACTCGAAGAAAATCTATATTTCGGCTCGAAAAAACTTTGTAATTATGAGCTTTTTATTACCGCTGGAATAGTTTCATATCTGTCCATTTAACAATGTTCCTCCCAAATTATACATCAAAGCCCACTTCCATTGTAAAATTATATAGACACTATATGGTATCATCTTAATGGCCTAGAGGAAGGTTTCTTTTTCTTGACCGAGAACGCATATATTATATTAACTCAAAATATGCAGCGGCTGATTTGGCTCAAAACTATTCGAAAATTGGACTATTTTATGCCGGTTTTCTATAAAATGGGCCGATTAGGCCGCTTGTATCTTCGTGAAGTCTTGCAATATAACAATGTCGGCTATATTACGCCAGTGCTCTTCTCATCAGCACCCACGTACCACAACCACGCATGCTCACAAACGACACCTCTCACGAAATTGGGAAGTGTAATCCTCGGTTGCTTCTCCATGTGGCTCCTCTACTGCGTGCGTGATTCGAGCCGGAGACTATCGGGTGCTCCAAATGCCATTGCTTGGAGGGTTACCAACTAATGATTGCACTCAGACCTAGAAGTCAGCCAAATGTATGCTTGTGTGAAGTTTCCGATTGGTGATCTGTAAGTCAGGCTGCACTTCCTCCTTGTTAAGGCAACCTCTGGCACTCACACATGTGACATATGATCTGCTCATCCCATTTGTATGAAATACTGGTTTTTGTGTTGGTGGACAAGTCATTTATCTGACTTGAGCAGACAAGATTACTAGGCATGCCAGCCACTGCGCTTACTCCTCGCACTAGACAACTGTCCGGCACAGGCAGTGGCTGTGGCCAGGTAATTCGTATAAAGTGCGATGGTCGGCTCAGCCCATTTTCCTCCCTATAAACACTGACGTGATTCAAGCTATCATGTTGTACCGAAAGCTTTGGTTTGGTAGGTAATCAACTGAGGGGATGACTCGGAACGTGCGGTCAGCTCAGCGTGTGTTTGCGTAAAGTGGTCGACTGGTGGACTGGGAGTCAAACTGCAATGGTACCTTCGTAATGTGGCCTCTAAGGCACTCCCACTCCGTGAGGTCTGAGCCAAGTTTGGCGGCATATCTAGGGGTTACTCCGGCCGCACCAGCTATCTGTGCCATCTTCGGTTTCCGGTCTTTGGATTAAGTCATGACACCGGGTCTAGGTTGCGGAGGAAAGAGAGGCAGCACAGGTCTACTCCCAATATGACCAAAATTCTGCGAAAATTCCCATGTAAAGGTTGAAAAGTCTGATTAACAAACATTTTTTCAGTCATTCATCGTCAGACCGGTACAATGGCATGAGAATAAACTCGCCAGGTGTATACTGGGCTTATATTATTCTCAAGGGGAGAGGGCGGTTGATCACATGCTTCGCTTCCACACCGCCTGCATGACGGAGTCGGCGTGTTGAGGACTTTGGAGCTCGGGAACAGGGGGTAGGGGATGGGTTCATAATACGCTGGGAGTGATGTCTGAACGTCAAACACGCGGAGCGCGTGTGATTACCACCTGGAGTTGGCCAGGGAAGGTAGACTGCCTGTGTCAATGTCTTCGGATAACAGAACCACGGGTTCACTAACCAAATCGTCACTGCCTCAACTGTTGCTAGCACCCATTTGCGTAGGCCCTTAGAGTAGTGTGTGGGTGCCCGGTAGATAATCTGAAAAGCTTCTTTAGCGTCAACTTAGTGATTCGTGTCGATTAGATGTGCGAGAATTGAGCTTGAAGTCGATAGACTTTCCATTTGCATAGACCAGTTAGGTATGCATTCGCGTACCCTCTTCCCCAGACGCCTCGTTGTTCGGCCAATATATCCATTCCAAAGGAGCGGGTCAATGCACGGATACACATCGATGTGGCCTGCAATGGCAGTCAGTTTTAAGCCCTCCCGCCCATCAACCGTAGGAGGGGAGAGTTCCGAGGAATATGCGCAAGTTTGCCGCTGGAAAAGCACTCAGGATGCCGTCCTTAGACGTTGTCTCACTAATTTTTTGCTGTGTCTCCTGGAAAGGCATCATTACAAATAAGTCTTTCTTTTCTGTAGTAGCAACAGCAGGCGTTGTGGCACGTTCCCTATTGTTCCAGAGGATGAATCTCTCTGGATAACCGTTTTTGTGAAGTGTTCTGCAGCTGTTGGAGATTTTCCTTAACAGTTTCAGGAGAGCAGATGCGTCGGACTCTGACCGACAATTGCTTAACTTAATTTCGTTTTCAATTAAGGAGGACAATACAATGAAAATTAATATATAGTCCCGTCTAGGTTTCCTTTCGGTGTATTTCGATAAAGTACCTACCTATACGACTTTAAAGGAAGACCAAATACCGGATAGGCATGACATTGCAGGCCCTAAAAAAACTACTGGAGCGTTGCACAGAAAGTGTCCAATATCTTTGCAATGGCCAGTTATACAGGCAAATAGATGGGGTGGCAATGTGTTCGCCGCTTGGACCGTTTATCCTAAATGTCTTAATGGGCAAGGTCGAGCAAATGAGTCGGGTAGATACTATCAAGGACCTTGATTTCTAATCTCGTTTCGTTAACCATATTTATTGCCTGACAAGTAGCACCACCGAAATCTATGGTCTTCTTCAAAAAGTTTAGTTAGGAAAATCGTTCACTTAATTGTGCTGCAGGGACTGAGGTGAACAACAAAATTGTGTTTTTCGATTGCCTTGAACACAAACAAGAGCATGGATCTATCAAATGTAAGATAATCGGAAAGAAAACCTAGGCGGGACAATACATAAATGTTCCTTCATTGTCATCCTTAATCTAAAATGAAATTAAGTCAAGCGATTGTTGGTCAGAGTCCGACGTATCTGCTCTCCTGAAACTGTTGAAGCAAATCTCCAGCATCTGCAGAACACTTCACAAAAACGGTTATCCAGAGAGATTAATCCTCCGGAACATTAGGGAACGTGCCAAATCGCCTGCTGTTGCTACTACAGAAAAGAAATACTTATTTGTAATGATGCCTTTTCCAGGAGACACAGCAAAAAATTAGTGAGACAACGTCTAAGGACGGCATCCTGAGTGCTTTTCCAGCGGCAAACTTGCGCATATTCCTCGGGAACTCTCCCCTCCTATGGTTGACGGGTGGGAGGGGTTAAAACTGACTGCTATTGCAGGCCACATCGATGTATATCCGTGCATTCACCCGTTCCTTTTGAATGGATATATTGGCCGAACAACGAGGCGTCTGGAGAAGAGGGTACGCGAATGCATACCTAACTGGTCTATGCAAATGGAAAGTCTATCGATTTCAAGCTCAATTCTTGCACATCTAATCGACACGAACCACTAAGTTGACGCTAAATAAGCTTTTCAGATTATCTACCGGGCACCCACACACTACTCTAAGGGCCTACACAAATGGGTGCTAGCAACAGTTGAGGCAGTGACGATTCGGTTAGTGAACCCATGTTTCTGTTATCCGAAGACATTGACACAGGCAGTCTACCTTCCCTGGCCAACTCCAGGTGGTAATCACACGCGCTCCGCGTGTTTGACGTTCAGACATCACTCCCAGCGTATTATGAACCCATCCCCTCCCCTGTTCCCCGCTCCAAAAGTCCTCAACACGCCGACTCCGTCATGCAGGCGGTGTGGAAGCGAAGCGTGTGGTCAATGGCCCCATTCCCTCGAGAATAGTACATGCACCGTACGCAACCCACAAGTTTATTCCATATATTAATATATTTGTTTTATTTGATTATCTGGAAGGGCACTGATATAGGAAAAAAATTAGACCGAGCCCGAATTCTTGTGCAGTTAAGGTATGAATAGTAGATCTGCTTCTTGGCAATGACAAATGACACAAAGCGGTGTGGAAAAAAAAGATAAATGAGCTGACATTGAAAAAAACTCCTTGGGCATTTGTATGGAAAAAGCATATGTTGAATGGGGTTCGTGGGTTTTAAAGGAGAAAAAAATTTGCGCTCATGGGAGAAAAACATACGCGTTAGGTAGTATAGGCATACTGATGAGAACTTTTGAGATTTCCAAACGCTCCTCATTGTGGTAGAATTCGTATAACTACAGGGGCTTTTTTCACCGTAAATGTAATCGAAATGTGTATCGACTAGCTGTAAGCGTAACCGTCAAGGATTCTAGAAAGGGGAAACCACAGGAATTATCCTCATGCTTATGGTCGAAGTAGGAAAGGACCATAGTGGTCGTGAATTTCATGGTAGATTAGCCAGAGAAGCGACCATGATACTCATTGCTGATTTCTCAGACCACCGACAGAGGAAACCGAAAAGTTTATCAACAGTTAGTGTACAGTGAATATCAGGGAGAAGGAAAGGGTCACAAGTACCACCTCCTGAAGGCGCGGCAGATGCAGTGGGTGACGAGATTGTAGCCTTTTTCAAAAGGTCAATAAACAGGAGAACCGCGAAGACCAAGGAAACGATTGCAGTTGCCAATATTTCCAAATGATTGTCGAAATGAAGAGGGGATAAAAACCGGCTGCAAAGATCGTCTTATAAAAAATAGGTGCAGGAGAAACAAAACTGCTCCACGAGGGCATATGAAGCAGCATGGTAGGTTGCTTCTGAGCATAGTACGAAATGATAATTGAAGATCCGGTAATTGACTAAGAAGAAATCAACATACTGCGCTCAGGGGTGCCAGTTGGCATGAGAATCGATAATTAATCTGAGACCTGTACAGATCAGTATTCCGATTGTGATTCTGATGAGGTTTATTGGCAAACGAAACGGGGATGCTTTAAAATGAGTGCGCAATATAACACATTTGTTTGGTGATAACTTAATGGAGGCGTGGGTTATGAAGATAACATATTTTGTGGAGGAAACTATGCATGGAAGACATAATTTGGAGATGGACTTCTAAATTTACGATGGTCCTTGCTCGGGATCATGGAGAAAGCTGCTCGGGAAGGAAGAAGAAAATGAAAAGGTTAATTGAATCAGTGTAAGATAAATGTGCAGTCTTTGCTTAAAAGTTTACGGGTTATTTGATAACCTTATATCGATTGGCAAGTTATTCCAAAGAAAGCAATACCTGGAAGCAAATAATAGAGAGCGTTTAGACCTGGAGCATATAGGAGGAGGTATAATCAGTGAAGAATTAGTTAGGTTGTACGGAGGAGTATCGGGGGTAAGGGCTGGAATTCGGGGAATATTGGAACTATTATTAAGGCGGAAAATGAGGCAAATGCCAGCTTCCAATCTCCAAACCGATATAAATTTTAGGTTAGCTAGCTGGCACCTATTCGATTAGGAAGTAGTTGAAAGTGTCGGAGGTAAGAGTTTCCGAGTAAAAATGTTTTTGGAAATTTTCAATTTAAGAACGGCTAGACTCAGTCATTAAACCAAAGAATGGGCACAATGTTCAAGAATGGGAAGGACAAAACATTCGATATAGTCTTAATTTAATTTCACGAAGATAGAAATTATAAGAAATAAAAACACAAATCTGGACAGCCTTGGCCATAATTCTATCGGCATGAGGCGACAGATGTAAATTATTTGTGTAGCTTAAACCGAAGTCCTTGATGATGGAACATTCAGGCTTAAAGGTGCCTTGAAAAATAACTCGTTGTGGTAGCCTGTCAAGCCCAAAGCACATGTAATGGTACTTGGAAGGTGAGAATTCAATTTGCCACGTTGAGCTCCACGCGGAAAGCGCATGCAATTCTGCATGAATTTCTTCTTAGCATCGTTGGGTCGAAGATTTAGAGAAGAAATATACGCATTTAAGATCGTCCGCATCAATAAAAGACTGAGTGCTTAACTGCGAATGTAAAGTAAATTCAAAAGAGGACCTAGCATGGTGGCTTGAAGGACATCGCTTACAATGGGCGTCTTAGCGGATTAGTTTGATATGACGTAATGAAATCAATAAGAGGACTACGAAGTCCTAAAGCTTCTAACTTAACTATGAGTCTCCTATGAGGCACTTTATCAAAGGCCTAGCTAAGATCAAAATAGAAAACGACCACAGAACGATGATCATTCCGAGGAGATGTAAATAGATTTAGAAAAGACATGTGACATGTTTCACAAGAGCGATCGGGTAGGAAGACATGTTGGGAAGTGCTTAGAAGTTGATTGATTATGCAAACATCTTTAATTTGTATGGCAATTAATTTTTCGAAGAGCTTAGCAAGAAAAGGCGTTTTATGAACACCGCGATAATTGTGAACCTCCAAGCGAAAGCCAGATTTAAATACTGGAATAATAATAGAAATTTTCCAAGAATCAGGTAAATAAATAAAATAATAAATTTATATTTAAGGCCAAGAGAGCCCCATCATTACAAACTTAGTATCGCGGTAAAAATAAATACAAAGTGGATGATATCTGCACGATGTGAGCAGCCATATTTTCAGCAGATTTGAGTAAGATGGAAGGTATATCCGTTTAAGAACGATTTGCCATTTTTAAAACAAAACTCAGCCGTCTTTGGCATATACGGTGAACTAGAAAATAAGCAGTAAAAACGGTTAAATCGGAGGCGGAGTTCGGCGAGTCGCCAATTTAAAAAAAAACTAGGATAAAAAACTGCTTCACTAAAAAATAAATAGCTATTTGCAATGAGATCGAGTTGTGAGGTTGCTGACAATGTAGGAGGTTTCGGAACGCACCTGGTCGGGTTAGAGATAATATAGTAGTCAGAGCTATAGATTATAACCACCAGTGGAGGTAAGACAGGAGGAACTCATCGTGGACAACAGTGTCGAAACGAAGAGTATCCAGTAAAAGTCACGAGATCATCATCGAGATACAACCTTGCTGACTGCATATTCAACAAACAAAGAGGCGAAACCATCAGAACCCGCCTCGATCATCAATTGAACCTGGATACCATCGTCGGGGTTGTGAAATTGGGGGAAAGTATCAAGGTTGTCAAGAGTTGGCGATGCTAGTTTGAAAGGAGTGGACAAAAAAGTGAATGCAAAGATTGACTCTGCAGAGGATGATGGAAATATTTTTAGAGACCAATATCATACCTCAAATACCAGGAGGACCCTTTTCAAAATCCAAAAATTGCGAGTTTGGGAAGGAAACAGACAATAAAGACGTTATATCTTCCGAAGTTAAGTGTTTGCGTAATTTGGTTTGGATAATAGCTAATGAAGATGACAACCCAATTTTCAGTGGAAGATTATTCCACATGAAACCATATTTAGAGGCAAAAAACTGAGAACGATTAGTTGTGGAGCTAAGGGGTGGTGAAATTATAATGGAGGAATTACAAGTTGCATAGAGTCCATCTACCGGTGTGAGAGCGTTAATTCGTGGGAGATTTGGCTAGAGTTAACGCGAAGCAGTATGCAAAGACCGGCTTTGAGTCTTATTCTAAGAAACCATTCTCGAGCAAAAACAGAGAGCACTTTGCTCAGCAAATGGGGAAAATCCTTAGCTGTTTAATAAGGGGAATTTTTGTATGTTTTCGGTTCCATATGAGTGCGATTTATTAAGTTGGCTTATCTGTTTCTGAATAATTTTAGGAACGAAATCAATGTTAGTGAGCAACTTACGTTATGTCAGGGGAATCGAAGGGACGGGATCGGTTTCAAGAGTAAAATCTTTGGCAAAGAAGGAATTTAACAATTATACTATGTTCGAATCATTGTACTGGCCTAACAAGGAGGGCAAGATAGGTCTGGTGGTGCTGTGTCTATGGGTTTTTTTGCTGGTACTCATGGTCACGCTCATGGGAGGCCTGGACGCGTTTATGGGTGGACAAGATTTGTTGTATATATTGGCAGTGGGGTGGCTTCTGCTTTCGTGAATGCGGAAGTGACCGAACTGGTCATGGGGTTTGTGAATTTGCGTGGACAATGCGGACGTCTACTGGGGTTGTGTCATGTACATGTTGATGCTAAGACACTGGTTCGACTGTCTCCCTGCGACGGATTCGCTGGTGGCCAACCAGGCCGACGCATGATTTAAACGTATGGTCGCAGTAAAAATAGGTTTGGACGGCGTCTACATCCCTGGTTTTGAATGTATTTGGGTTGATGTTTGACGGTGCGTCATAATTGTTTGCATTTATTTTAGGACAGGGACTGTTCAAGGAGATTTTGAGACGGAGACGCTGTAAAGGATGATAATAAGAGATATGGAACATCGCTATTGTTCTTTATTGACGTGCGAGTTAAGACAGATGTGGACGGGGAGGCATCAGTTGGTGTTGCTCATGTGCTGCAGTTGGTCCACAGATTTCCAAAAGACCGTTTCTTGCCTGGAATGTTAGATAACATCATGGACATTTTGGGTCAGTTAAGTGTTTGCCTTATGGTGTGGGCTATTCGGGATTTACGGGCTTTCCTTTTTGGTTTTTTTGCGTTTATGTGGTTGGATTTCTAGATTGCTGTTCGTGTCTTCACTATACTCCTCCAGTACGGTGGTTGTGGGTGAGGTCCTCCCACTTTGCCGAGTTGATCTGCAGTAAATTTAAGGAGGTCTTCACAGTGTCCTTGTAGTTTCGCACTTATTCCGCATCCAGACGAAAACCAGTTGCCACGTCTGCATAGAAGAGTCTCTCTGGCAGTTTCTCGTCGTTCATCTTCACGAGTTGATCGCTCCAGCGGGGCGTAGATTCTGAGGAGGCCTGTCTATTCCAGCACGCCCATGTCTGTATTAAGATCCTGTCTTTACGGCCTTAGTTTCCGCCGGAGACGGCTGAGATGGAAATGTTTGACCTTCCGCGCTTGCTTCTTGTACACCGTCTATGACAACTCTCCATACAGCAGCGTCGGCAAGATCATCACTATCTACAGGCTGAGCTTGGCACGGAGATAGAGAGCCTGACGATTCCAGACGATTTTCTGCAGGCGGCCGAAGGCCTGGCTGTCTTTTAAGGTCCACTGGGCCGCCTTATTATGGATTTTATTGCTGCAAAAGAGGACGCTACCCAGGTAGATGAAGGTGCCCACGGTTTGCAGTTGCAGTCATTGCTGTTGATTTAAGGTGCATGTTTGGTGTTTTGGGCAGCGTCTGGTGCATTACCACCGTTTTCTCCGTGTTGATGGTCAGGTCAAATGTGTCGTAGGGGCCGGCGATGAGGTCCATGTTTCTTAGCAAGTGACCATCTATAATTGCTTTGAGATCGCAACCTTCAGTACAGAGAAGTATGTTGATGGTAGTTGTGTATAAATGTGACTGGAAGTGCATCCTCTGACGATTGAGGAGTTGGCCGACCGTCTTGTAGTCAATGCGGATCCCAGCTCATTCGTCAAGGTATGCTTCCATTAACAGGACAAAGAACATGAGAAAGAAGAGGTTAACTGCAAGCACGCAACCCTGTTTCACTTCGTGGGTCACTTTGAAGGCCTCATAGATTGCTCCACTGTCCGTGACGCGCGCCATCATGCTATCGTGTAGTTAATGTAACATGTGAGTAAACCGGTGGGACAACCGAATTTCTTCTTGATCTTCCTCAGTCCTTCGCGATTTACCGTGTCAAAGGTTTTCGTCAGATCCACGAAGTTTGTGTAGAGGTTAGTCCACATATTCTGTCCCTTCTCCTGCAGCTGATGCGCATCGAAGATCATGCCGGTGCGGTCACGTCATAGAGCCCCAACGGGTCATAAAGGTGTTATGAGAATCATTGAACTCTCAAACATACTACATCCCAATGACTACTGAGCCGGAATAATTTGTCAGTTCATTTCAGTGTGTTTCAGGAAAAAAGGCTTACGCCTTTGAACTCGTCTACACATTGTCTAAAGAAAATTTTATTATGTATCACAGTGTCAAAGATTTTAAAGTTGTTTGCTGTAGATCCACTGACATAACAAGTGCAAGAAAACTATTTACAAATAAAAGTTTGTGGGTTATTTTGAGGAATGTTTTGGACAGAGGAGATATATGCTTCAATGGCAAAATATTTGAATGATTGGTCTGCACAAGTGGATTCGGTCATAACGGAGAGCTGCAAGGCTGAGTTTGTTGGTGAGTTTCAGCTGAGCTTGTAAGAGGTTTATAAAGAACTGCGTTTTGCCAGTCACTGAGACAGAAGAACAGCCGAGTGAAGTCCAGTGTGCATTGCGTAAGGACTGATCTAAACGACGTCTGGCAAATTCGTTTGGCTAACGTCAGGGTAACACAGTCGTAGCGCCTGGGCATTGTGCGGAAGGCACAGCACTATAATCACCAATAAACGATTCAGAGTTCAAGACGAAAGGCACTGGAATTATGGGTTTTGTTATGCGTAGCATCTTAGATCGCCTTCTAAGTCGACCCTGCTTACTGGCTGGTGCAGGAAATTTTCCAACGGGCGAAGAAGTAAAATAGTAATATTGGCGGCTTTTATGAGTTTCTTGGAGGACAATTAAGTGTTAATGGGTTCGAGTGGCTTAAGGTACAATAGCCAATAATTATATTGTTCTAGTGGGGCATGTATGGATGTGATTGTCGGAGACCAGACCGAAGGATTCCGAAATCAGAAGTGAGGTAAGACCGATTACGTTGGATGAGATTAGCTGGAAGCCAAGAGCAAACAAAAGGCTTTGTACGCAGCTGCCACTAGATGGCTCTGGATAAAAATTGAGTCGCTTCGCATAAGTCATTTTTACTGCATGCCCAGCGGCGAAGACTGGGCAGCTGCAACCGATCAATGAAGAGAGAAATATCGATGGGCATCACAGTATCACCAGCCTGGAATAACTTCATGTGTTTGCGCGGAGGTTTTCACGTGTGAGTATGCGAGGATTGATGGGCGAAGTGGCGCAGTGGCGTTGATCGCGGGAGAAGAATAACAGAAGCCGTTTCACATAGGGTCGTTTAGGCATAGACCAAACTCTCTACTGCGTAGATACTTTCAAATATTGTTGACATTTAACTACATACAAGAGACTCATCTGCTGTGAAAATACTGCAAACACTATCGAGATTGTCTTATTGGCCTGTGCGGCTCACACGTACCGATAGCTGTGCGCTCTCCAGAAATGCTGCTGTAAACTGTTTCACTAGTTTTTTTCTACTATGAATTGGAAACTCGAATTTGAAAGCCTTTTTCTCAATTTAAGTGAATTAAGGTGACATTTACAACTGTGATTAATATATGCCTGCCATAAAGCTTTGGCAACTTTTCTTGATCTGTAGGCCTCGTGCTAGTATTTTCTAGGTTATGTTGGTCACTATTGCGCCGCGCATTTTCGAAGTTCCATCGCGGTTTTTCACTGTGGTGTGTGTTCGTTTTGTGCATACACCTTGTAGTTCTTAACCGTTTGTAAGAGTTTCCTGTACTCGATTAATGTAATTTTTAATCATATTATTCGAGTTTATACAAGAATGGAATGGCGTTATGCTGATGATTTCGGAACGCTGGTGTTCGTATCTAGCTGACAAAAGCATGTCAACATGATGATGTTAGCTCACCGGTCGGTCTCGGGACTCACTCATCCCGTTCTTACCTCAAGAGGCCACTTATGATTAACGCTAGCTCGACTAAATTTCCTTCCCACAACTAACTAGAGTTAACCACAACCATACAACCTGACAGATGTAAAAGGAATAAGAACGCCCTTCTCAAACTTATTAATGTATGTCATGCAATAAATGAAAGCAAAGTAGTAAAACTAGTTGTTTATATGTGAACCCCAGAATTAGCACTGCGCTAGAGGTAAACTTGTGGTATGCTCCCGGTGTACTTGGTTCTCTGGATCGTGACCCCTAACTAGTTCTTAGGTCGTTGTTTCGTTGGCGTAATCGACCTTTGTCAGTTAAGACTGTTTACTATCTCTTCTGTTGCAGTGTGAGTGCGACTTTTTAATAGATTGATCTTCGTCTACGTGCCGCTCTCCAAGCGTTCATATGTATGATCCCTCTCCGGAAGTTCCGTTTTTCGTCGACCTTACTTCATATTTCCGATTCATTATTATGCTATTTATTTTGAAGGTTGTCATGCAGATCAAGAAATTTTAGATCGTTTTTAACATCCAAAATGCCAAGTTAATGGATTTGCTTATCATGTTTCCAATTAGTGCCCCTAACTTCGCAGTACCTATAAATACCTGGAACCCCTATGTATCATTTTGGGTTTAGGATTGAAGTCTTATTTCCTGTGCCACTTATTACGACTTCGCACAATCAAACGCTCTGAGATAAAGATACAGTGTACATCGACGGCCTCTGAAATCAGATTATGTGTGTTCTAAGAGTGCATGGTTATCCGTGAAGGGACAACCGGAGATCTACAAAAAGCATGGGACTTGATACCGAAATTAAGATTAAACTGCCTTGAGATATCCATTTTTATGTAGTCTGTATATTCTTTTTTAGTAATTCAGACTTCTTTATTTTTCTTCTACCCGCATATTCACGTCACAGTACCGCTAAATAACCGTAGACTACTTTTAACTTTTCATACTGAGCAGTCTGTCAGACTGATTATTTGCGTCCGTATAGACGTTCGAGTTATGGTATGCGGAGCTTAGAACAGGCATTATGGACGTACCCGGGATAGTCCTTACAAAATCTACGCCGGAATGCCCCTGGTCCGCGTTACTGCTGCCTACATCGTCATACTTCTTGGTTTTAGTCAGCGCTGCCAAAGATGTTTAGGGCTTATTCAATCTGCTGCGGAAACCTAGCTGTTCGTAGACAAACGAATTTTGGACACCACAAAGCTTTCGGTGCTCCTGCTATCAAAATGTGACCGATCAACTGCAGCACTCTTCCCGCTCGCCCCTACATGTCTTCCGCCGACTGTTCGGTAGGCCGACGTCGGCCGTTTTGGATGAGTCTCCCTCGGTTAAATAGCAACCGATAAAGCGTTTAGTTTCAAGTTTGGACAGACGTCTCAGTGAGGGTGCCATCTTTGGTGAGCGTTTTATGAGTGACCAAATATGGCCGACCAGACTAGTGAATTCCAGAAAGGATTAAGGCTATCTTATTTAGTTTTGTAGATAAATATAAGACTTATTGAAATCATATTTATTATGCAGGTATTTTCGAAATGCTTGGATATTTTCTCCATATTCTTTCGCCTCTGCTGGGTCGTATCTACCACTTTGAATAAATCTGTCTCAGAATCCTTCGTTTGTACACTAACTTCTACCACCAGATCCTGTCACAATAGCTCTCTTCGATTCCAAGCATTAATTGAACTGTCAGCATAATAGGCTTTGTAGCTGGGCCATACATTTCATATAATGGGTGTTCTTGCTATAAAACTTATCGGTTGTCAGTTTTGGCCGCATGTCGGAGCCAAAGCCATCCATGTTATCATCTAGCTTACGGTTTTGCACTGGATTACTGGCGACTACCTACAACATATATTTTGTTACGATAGGTTCTTGGACAAAATTTAAGAACGGCTTCTAATGTAGCAACAGTTCTGTGTCTGTTTACATCAACTTTTTGAAATAATATTTTTCAGAACATCAAACTGCTGACGACTTAAACCTCGCTAAAGCAAATGAACCGTCAGTTTATGTTAAGACGCATTTCGGTCGTTTAAACTCAAAATTCCAGAAAAGTTTTTTTGTCACTAAGCTGTCTCGCCCACTTTGTTGCCTTTTGCTTCCAGTAGTAACCAACTGCATCTTGGCAACAGGCTGAGCACTCAATTTTTCATTTATTCACCAACAGCTGTTTGGTTAAGGCAACGGTAATGTTATGAATAATAAATCGTTAACTGACTAAAACTGACTGTTTTCATCTGTCATCGGTTTTTGTTACTATCGACATACTGTCCAAAGCTCTTTACTCGTTACGTAGAGCTCGAAAATTTTCCGTCACATTCCGATTGCTATATTACTGAGATTATATATAGCATCTTACCCACTTCTTGATTGCATTTATCTACCACTCTCATTAGCTACTGCTCATTGTAATTCCTGTTCCACGTAACTAGTCTATAGATATTGTAATTCTCCCGGCATGGCGAAACCCAAGTCTGTTCGGGGAAAACCAAAATCTGGTCGCGTGTGGAAGACGACCCGCACAAAGAGGTGAGACTTTCCATAGGTATTTCCGGTTGCTCTATGGTATTTCATTACCTTTATACTAGCCGATGTTTATGTTGGCCTCTTTTCTGTTTGTGGACTCTTCAGGTACTCGTCTATCCGGCGTGATAAGGGGCTCCGAAGCACTTGGGAAGAGAAAGTGGCACTGAAACCGAGCTACAGAATCTTAGGGTTGCTGATGCTGAGCGGCGTGCGCAACGGGCTAAGCGCAAGGAAGCCAAACGACTAGCTGAAGAGGCCCGCGCAGAACGCAAGAAAGAGAATGAAAGAAGGGCTGAGGTTGTCGTTCCGGTAGTTTTTTTATACACCTTTCATTTTTAACTTCGCATTCTGTCTGTACAGATAAAGAATATGAGAAAGCTGAAGAAGATGAAGAAGAGCCAATTGCGCTCCATTGAGACTCGGTGATCATGAAGCCCCCTGCAGCGCCATTCCTTGTCTTCAAAACTGCACTACGCCCATCTATACTCATATTTTGTACAGCTTTCTCTCTGGAGTACGTCGCTTGAGAAAACTTGTTTGTCGCTGGGGCTTTACAGGCTGTCAGGTTGTGAATGGTGTCCAGATAGTTTCTCTACTTCGCTGCTCTCCTCCGTTAAAGTCACTCCTGAGCTGTCCTGGAGAATCTGCAAGTTCTTTGAGTGTCTTTTTTCCCAAAACCTTTCAAACAGCTGGACCACTGCCCCATGTCGGTCGGCAGACAGTCGCGCTGAGCAGATTAAAAATTTTTAACGAACATTTTTTTTCAATGCTAGGGCAAGTGAAAATTCCTCACAAAATAATGTTGTTCCATGTCCTCCGGGAAAGTCCCGTAGAAATTATGAGCTATGCCGGTAGTCACTTAGTGTTTATGAACAGTCTTGAAGGAATTATGTTTCATAGCTTAGATTTAACTGCTGTAAGTCTCGCGTTTTACCAAAAATCGTGACAAGCATGAAACGGGCCGATATGAACGCCGTATGTTATAGACTTGAATTATTATATTAGGCATATATTTTCGAACGTCGTATTTTGAAACTAACACGACAGCCCTGTATATAATTTCAAACCTGCAGATTTAAAAATCCACACACTAAGGATCTGACTTGAATTCACACACGTTTGTAACCTTCCTATAATTATCTTGATGGATGGCAGTGACAGTTAACTGAATTGTAGTTAATCTGACTAGCTGCAAAACCTAGTTATTGGACATATTTGCCGATGCACAAAGAAGACTTTAACTTCGACTAACCGGTTTCGGTCAGCGATTATTGGTAGTCGCATCATTGAGGGATCTTCCCAAGACCTAAGTGGGTGGTTTCGTTGATAAAAGCAGATATGAACAGCCGGATTGTGCGTTCTTTGGTGTTTGTTCGTTTTGCGGTTCACTATATTTATCTTTCAGGTGCGGCCTTGATCACTGAAGTGTCTATCCAAGGAACTAAGTGACCATTCTTTTCATGTTTTCTTTTACAGAGTTGACGGCAAGGAAGAACGCCCCGTCATACCTCTTAATTTTGACATATCAGCTGCAGCTGCTCTTCTCTCTCATTGATTTGTTTTGCAAATCCTTCGTCTTGTTAACCTGAAAAGCGAAGATTACTTAAGGCTGTTTCAGTTAAGCGATTCCACAGAGAATTGATTCGGTACCGGCCTCTGCAGTATTGAATAATCGATTAGAATCTGCGTATTGAAATCTGGAGTGCATTTTGCCTTGGCGCCCAGGGTTTTACTAAGTCCCTGTAAGTTCCAGTTATCGGGAATTACCGCCTCAAGTTTCGCCCTCAACCCCTCTATCATACACGGCAGCAGATGATGATGATGATTTCGATAGTCTTAAATGTCAAGCAAATAAAGTTATTGTTCTAGTGGCTGAGTCTCCTCCCTTGCTAAGTTTATTTGAACGGTTGATCGGATCAGTGGCCACAGATATTGCGGAACGCCTAATATCTACATTAATTTATTGAATCCATATAGTCTGTCAACTTTTAGTTGTCTTAAATCACTTCAGTTTCAAACCAAATCAGCTCTGTACTTACGGGAGAATGCATTTACAGTGATTTGGTAACGATGTCTAAAAAACCAATGGGAACTTGCCTCCTTGAATCTTCTGGCTGAGATAACGAATGAGCAGGTACTTTTCGGCCGTTACTTCCAGGAAAAGGACATCCGATGTTACCTGAGTATTGAAATCTGGAGTGAATTTCGCCTTATCGCCTAAGGTTTGGAGAAGTGCCTCTAAGTTCCACTCATCAGGAAGTACCGGGAAGGTCTCGTTTACATCTGAAGATGAAATACTCATTATTTTGGCGTAAATGCGATGAACGTCCATATTAGAGCCACTATTTCAAGCAACTTTATATTTACTTTGAAGTTGGTTTAAGATGTCCTTCGGTATTGCAAATCTAGTGTCTCCGATTGACTTCAACTGAAAACCGACTAGATCCCTCCCAAAGGTACTAGTTTCGCATTCAGCTGTACCGTTCGAAGCGTGTAGTTTTTCTGAAAAAGCCAAACTAGTCTTCCTGGTCTCACAAATATTAATCAGTTTGGTTGGATTCTACGAAAATGAACTAAGATGCCGATGTCTTACCAGGCGGATGGGAAGACACCTCACTTTAACCTGACACTTCAATTTCCAGGTGGTCCTTTTGCACTTGTAATAACTGGACTAAATTTGGGATTCGTTTGTAATGTAAATTGTGGGCGTATAAGAAAGTCTGGCTGATGTGTCGAAGCGCTTCCCGTTGATCGCAAACTGTCTTACATTGACTGTATGCGTATGTCCCCCTACGACTACGTTTCGCATTTTTGCCGAGCCCGCGCGGTCAAGGGCACCTCTCATGTGCGTGCTGCTAAGTGACTTATATTTAGCCTACACTAAGCCGCTAAACTAAAAAGGTGCAAATTGATTGACAGTTATCAGCAGTTGTGGTCAAATGGTAATTCTGGTGTTAGCCCTTAACCATGACTCGTTTAGTCTGGCCCTTTTATTCCTGCCTTCTCACAATTAGAAGTTTCGGTCTCCCTTTGTGTCCTAAGTAGGGGTATTTGGAGGTTTTCTTTAAAATGTGGTATCTCAGAAACAAAGTAGGTTATGCCTATGCATATGACTCTGAGGCCTAACGGTTCTGTCCTATTTTACTCGCCAACGCCAGGCAAGACAACTTACTTGCGAGCATTGCTTCACCGAAAAGAGTGAATGCCCCGGCCTCGAACTGCAGGTGAGTGTCCGGGAATTCAACGATCAACGAACCCTGGAGGGTAAATATGGCGTTGGTTGACTCCTTGCCTGCCTCGTAGAGCGCGGGACTTCTCGATTGAGTGTCACTGTCAAAATATTGGTGGGATTACAGGGGTTAATGGGTGAAAGGAAATCTTCCGATCCAAAAAGATGAAGACAACCCATAAAAATATTATTTCGCCGGTTAAATTGAATTCGTTAAGAACGGTTGCCGGGTATGGGGAACCCCATCCTCTTCTTCGGGCAATTTTCCTACATTTGCGAACGAGGGAACCTTTTTGGAAAAGGTCAACGCACCTTGCTGCGTGACAGCCTTCCTTGTCATAAACTGGAGGTCGGCTGTTTTCGAACAGAGTGCTTAAATTCAATAATTTAAACGAATCACGCCCGTCACAATATCGATGGTTGGATCCAGTCCCAAAGTAAACGTCGGTTCCATCCTAGCGAGAAAACACTGGACATTAGCTTTTACAAGGCTAGGCTATGCTGTTCAATTTCCTGGTCTCTATGAATCATTTACTGATTATAAAACCTTATAAGTTAACTAGTTTAAAAGGTTTATTCTCCTCGGATTATACTGAAACAGCTTGAGTGACTCGTGTTTTAATGAAGCAGACTTCGATAGTCCCAATAAAAGTTTTAGGGAATACTTTGTTGCTAGTATGATCTGATTTTTTTGCTGAAGACATGGCTTACTTGGAGATTGTTTTTTTCCCAAACGTAACGCCCAAACTTTCTATTTCCTCCTCTATCATGGAACCGAAATGCCTTTTTCTTGGCTTACGGCAACAGTCATTCCTTTCCCAAGCATTCTAATGGTTTTGTTCCTAAATCCTGTCATAGAGTTGCATCTTCTTTCACCCTTCCGAAAATAACTTAGCAAGTTTCTGTAGGCAGTATCACGCAAATTTTCCTTCAGTTTCTCGGATACTGCAATTTATGCATCAAACTAAGCACATTATTTTCGATGCTGTTGCCCTGGAGGTCCGCCTTATCTCCAGAATTCTAGCCAAGAGTAATTTTGATTGCTTACTCCTCTGCCCTTAATTCTCCTCAACCTCACTTCATCAAGAAAATCCCCAAGCAATTCCCTCCTGATTGCATCGCATCTTAGCTTACAGGTTATCTTTCTTTCCGAAGTCAATTAATTTGATCTGGCAACTGTAGTTATTCATCTTCGTGGTGACTGTCAGATTCTCCAAAATTTAATCTAACCTAATCTCATTTTTTTCCGACGACGTACGACTTTCCAAGTATTCCCTATGTTTTCAGTATTTGGATGGTAAGTGGGCCAAAAAGTGAACTCTAACTCCAGCACACCTTTCAGTGTTCTTCGTTTTGACCATCTACCGATAGTGTATTTCTTGAAGATGCTCTAAACAAAGTCCCATTTTTCTGGTAGCCCTGTCTCCTACTGCCATTTTCGTTCCATGATAATTCTACGCATGTATCCCTGCAGCACCCCTCATCCCTTAATGTAGTGACTTACAAGGTGCTTGCATTTATTGTCTTATACTTTTATCCTATGATTTCCTGCTTTTAATAAATAATATTCACATGCTGCAACGTTTCTTTTGCATACTCTCGTCTGTTTCCGGTGTCCCTTATTACTTTCTGGCCAATAGCGCAATATGACGACATTCTACAGCGGTCGAGTTTTTCGTTTATCCAATTTTCGATAACGCTGCCCGTCTCGTTGATGTGAAATTATTCGCTTAAGTCCGTTCAACCCATGATGGCTTTCGTTATATGTCCGGCCATACGTTGGCTTGTGAGGTCTTGCGTGGTATCAATAGGGCATGCAGATTGTGATATCGAGGTGAGGATTGGCTAGACCACGATAAAAGACTTGACTCGAAGAATAAACAAACCCGCTATTAGTTTATTAATAAAGAACTTTTGATGAGTATAATATTCTTTCAAAAACTTTCTTACCCCTTGGTTTGTTCAATAATTCCCTGGTTACCAATACTAGGGTAGGTGAGTATGCCGAATATTTTCACCTAATACCTGTGCTGTCCGTATGGATAATAGTGTAATATATGCATACTGCTGGCTGCCCGTTGGCCGTTTATGAAGCTACGCGGTTATCCCACTGAAGTTGGTGGATTTCGGCTCAACTATTAATAGTAGCTTTCGGACCGGGTCTATAAAGCTTCATTTAGGATGATATTATACAAGGTAGTCATTAATTTATGAGGGAAACATTTGAAGCGCACACCAAAAAGGACTTGGAGAACCCTAGCAGATCCCTGATGAGCCAAATGGCTCGCTGCTATGCCATGCAGTGGTCAAATATCTGTGAAGCACATCTGGAATTTTGGCTAGTGTCTGCATTGTGGTAAATCATGTGACATGGGTAAAAGCCCTATTTACACTAGTGGACTGCATGAACCTCTTCGGGGGAGATCATCCGATATTAAACATTAATAGGTTCATTTAAAAATGTTCCGTTTGCTCATTTTGCGCCTTCGTTTGCTTTCTACAATGACAGACGTCTAACTCTGAGCATACACAAAATGTGTCCTCTAATCACAGCTGGATCCTATTCAAATATCTATTCAGGTCCGATATGAACATTTGCAGAAACCGGTCTGATGAACACGTCCATATGGCAACTTGTATTTACTTATCCCCATACTGGGCATCCTGAAGCCGAGGTATGCTCGTTTAGCGGGCGACAACGTAGTCATCCAGTAGAACTTAAATTCTAAAAAGATAGCTAAGGCCACTATCGTAGCAGCCTTTGGGCAGAAGTTTACGTTGTGTAACGCCAACCAGCGGAAGCTTCGCGGTGTGTCAAATAGATGCTTGTTCTTGGCGAGTGGCAAGAGTTGATAGACGATTATGCACGTCAAAAGCAATTGTGTCATGCAGTGGCGGATTATCGGCCAACCACGTGTCTGGGGCTTTTACCTAGTACCCGTGCTGTCAGTATGGTAAATTATTCAACAGAATCGTTTCGACCAAGACCATCTCATTAACACGCATACGCGTGGTTAGCATTTTCATTATAATAAACAAAACAACCTTCGATCGACAGGTCAAAGGGAGACAATAGACCGAAATTTCAAAGCAACTTCTTTCTCGGAAAGTGTCCAACGAACTAGTTTTCACCGCAACACATAAGATGGCTCGGGTGGCATCCATTTCTAGTTGCTTGATTTATAAAAACGTGGGCAGAACGACTGTCATTGGATGGAAGATAATGTAACGGTCGGAAACATCTCGGTGCTTTATCTTTTTTGCAATGTAAAGAGTTCAACTGAACGCATGCAAGGTTTTTTCAAAACGAAAAATAGGCAACAATAAGGGCAGAATCACCGTTTAGTTACTTACTCCGACATCACTTCCTTGGCAAAGGAGCAGTTGAGGAAGCCCTGAAGAATCAGCGTATGTGCGTACTTGGGTCCGAATGCTATGGTATCTAGAAATGAAACCAAATTTTTGTATATCAGAAAAAATTTATTCACACGTTGAAAGTAGCCTATCATATGAAAAGATGTCAGCTTAGTCTGAAACAGTAGAAATGCGCATAAATAACACACGCCAGATTTTTTTTGCAATTAACAAATTATAGGACTGAGGATTTGTCAGTTACGTACTTTTTGAGTGGAAAGTCTCGGAGTGTAATTCGTATAGCACACATATTTGTATCTATCGCCGGTGCTATGAAGGAATAACTCGTTAATACAAATTGGCGATTTTTTAAGCTTTGTACCCTCTCAACTAAATTTTTTTGTCCCTTCTCCTGACTGCTGCCTCTTTCAATCAGTCAAGTTTAACCCCGTGATATGCCCATCTGTATATCCCACTGGTACAAAGCAAGACGTGATAATAATACGGTGAAGATTTAAAGCACTTATGAAGGAAAATTGAGCAACTTACTGGCAACAAGATGCCGGAGCACGGCTATCTTTAATTGAGGCGTTATTCTGCTGCCAGTTTGAAAATTCAGTATTGGCCAGAGATCCATGTTTGGACATCGCATACTTCGTTTCTTCTTTCTCTTATTATCCGCTTTAAGTTTGGGGGAGTTAAGTTAATCAAAAAAGACGCCATAAGTTACAGCAGGTGCGGTAGGCTGGGGAAATCGCTGTAGAAGCGACTGAATAAACCGCGATGGTTGGTGTATATCAAAATGCAGGGAATGCTTTTTCGTGCCCTATACACTCAAGCATAACCAGTATTTCCTCTGCGAGTGAAATTTGTATCTAATAAAAATTAAATATAGGATCAGTTTACGTGCTCCAAAATTTTAAAATCAATCGAACGCCAGCAAATTTTTCCCTAAGCGGGTCAAAAGCAGATAAGTTAAGTTCACGGATGAAAATTTGCTTTATTTTTATGGTTCTTGTGATTATGAAAACTTGAAATATGTTTTCATACGAAAGACTTTATTAGGACACACGAGCCAACGTCATATGCGTCGTTATTTGCAGGTTTCTTTAAAAACATTTCCATTGGATGTAATTTTTTCTTCTGATTTCTTCCTTTGATTAGTGGATTACAGTCAAACTTCTTTTCTTCAGGAGACACGCAAGTTGTAACAATTTTTGTGTTTTTTTAAAGACGGACTCTGTGGTAGAATTCGGCTCTTTACTTTCCAGGCTATAAATGCTAGACGAGTGGCAAATCATGTGTTTGCAGCTACGGGCCTTTGCAAAATGTATGCAACTGCTCCACTGGAAGCCAACGTGTATACCCCTATTGATCTGATAATAAATAGGATAAAAACGGCAGGGAGCATATTGGCTGATTAAAATACGCAACACGCCATTTCCCATTAATAAACTAGACGTTGGAGGAATGTAAGGTCAAACAGCTTCCTATTGTAAAGGGGCTGATTAGCCCAAGATGACAATGAAATAAAATACACCGGAAGAACGCGAAGCAAGCGAATGTTTTGTCTGCTGCTTTTAATGCGCTTTTTGCCCCTTATCAGTTGTTATTGTGTGCATCCTATTTTTATCCAGTAAGGACTTTTCCTGATGAATCCACCATCAGCAAACCACAAATACACGCCCTCAGATTGTACAATACTGCATTGCTACAACACCGTTCCATCCGGCTGACCTATCTTCGGATCTGCAGACGACATGACTGCTCCACTTAAACAGATGGATCGAGTTTTCAGAAGACTAAAAGGCAGACAACTGCCTATTTATTATCTCTGGAAATGTAAACCAAATTCTGAAATATGTTTTTGATTATAAAAGATTACTTATGTGCAACGTAATCACAAGACATATCAGTTACGCCCGGATGCCGGCTTTTGAACAAGCTTCGTACCTATAGAGATCACATTATGCACTATATTGACAGCAAAGTTACTAGCTAAAAGCTCAGTCGCATGTTTCGCCGATATTCCGTCCCTGTATGACACAGCCGAGAGGGGTTTGGTGTACCAGTGTTTTTCCCAGCGTTCCCTGTGAGCTTCCTGGTAGGTACTAGGCCTATAAACCTTCAAATTGACTGATTTACTCAAAGTTCACAATTATGTTCTGAGGAAATCGTCACTCAGCAAGCCTCTTTTTAGCCGCCTACAACAACTAAATACTGTAGAAATTACTACTTAAGTATCATGCATTTTACCATTGATTGTAAATGTCCTTATGAATTAAAATATATTTTTTTCTAGAAAAGACACAAAATATGCTTTCTTGTACCAGCTTGGTAAAAATTTTGTCTTCTTCAAATTTTACACCCGATGAAAAAATCCTTCAGTTTTGAAAAATTTTATACAATCCTGAATAGTTGGGAACTCAAGCCGCTGTAAAACCTTCAATCAAGGTTTCTAAATTACAGGCTGACTTTTTTCTATGTAAGGAACCGCTTAGATTTGCATACGCTATTAAAGAGAAGTAATATATAGATGGTCAAATTGTGCAGAAAATTTGGAATATACACTGCATTTTACAAGCAACATTAATAAATTATAAATACGCTGTTTTATGAAGAAGCAACTCACAGCCTAAAAAGCTCATAATAAGAAACTTTTTACCACTGAGAGATGCTCTTTTTATTATATAAAATTTAAAGAAGCCGTAATGAGCTACCAAATTAATAGAAGAAAAATATTTGTGTGCATTTGTTCTAAAAAAATTATTTTTATTTTTAAGGTTATTGAAAATCTATGGAAAATGCATACTACATAAGTAGTAATATTTTACAGTGAGGTCTTTTTCAAGGCAGCCGTAAGGCGTTTTTCGACAGCCGGTATCGTAGTGTGACTGAAATATTTTAAGATTATGCTGCACAATAGTTAGTTTTACTATCCTACTTAAGTAATCTTTTCGAATTGGGAGCACCTTTTTGAATTGCGGTAAACATTTCATGCGATTACTCATCTATTACATTGCAGATCAAAAGTTATTTTTTACGCTTTAATTTCAAAAACTTAAACTCACTAAATATATCGGTCTCATCCACAATTTCTTCCTGCATAATTTCTTCAATGACGTCCTCCATAGTGACGATCCCAATCAAACGGTTTGAATTAGCATTTAGATCCGATTTCGGCGAATCTGCATAGACTAGCGCGAGATGCGTGTTACCTAAGTGAATCAAATTAATCCGGTAAAGTATAATGAACTATTGGGTATAGATGCACGTACCTTAATTTATTTTAGATGACCGGATAGGTTCAAACGATCAAATATGCCCTTACGAATCACCAGGAGAAACGGATCTAGCTAGTTGCATATCCTAGTGGAATTAATCCTGATCAGGCGGTCACTCTTCATGAAACAAAGCGAAAAGTAAGAAGGCAAATGGAAACAGGGGAGACTAATACGATGACAATTTTTTAAACTATCTGGTCAGTCACGTCAAGCTCATCACCTGCCTGGAAGCACCTAACTAACACGTGTTAAAACGCACATGATGCACCGAGGAGCCACAAAAATAGCGTACTATCAATGTTTCAGCAAAACTTGTACGTCAGTCAGTCCCTATTGTGACAAATCGGTTATTTCCTAGCAAAAGGGATTCAGAGAAGCCAACTGGATTCTCAGAACGATTTGTTTTTGTCTTCTGGAGGTAGACGTCCTATAAGTTCTTTTAAAGCAGCAGTATGTGTGAACAGTCTTTGACTAAATTACCTCCGTATTGTTTATGGTCTAAACCTGAGGAAACTATTGCGCAATCCGATAAAATTTATTAACGTTAAAGTCTCTCACAAGACTTAGAACTACAATATTAATTCCACAAAGTTATAAAATTAAGGCTTTTCACTGTGGTATCTTACAAACTTGGCCAGTAAACATACAGCCTATCTATAGTGCATTAATACACTGTGGCGTCACGTTAGGAAGCCATAAACGAGAGTCCCCAAGGCAAGTGTCAATGAGTTCTTGTTCGCAGGGGACTACATATCAGAGCCGCAGGAAGACATGTGCAGTGGACTAATAGTTTGTCTCCGATTGAGTAAGCTTTGGACTGATAATTAGTACGTGGAAAATTTTTATTCTGCACTAACTGAGTACAACGAGCCTCCCATTAGAACATATATGAAACAAAAAATTCGTGCACTGGGAAGCACAGTTTCTATGATCGGTAGGATCCACAAAAAAGTCAGCGGCCAGATCCTCAAAACCAACTAGACCTTCAGGCGACCGCGGCAATCTTTTTGTGATCATCACGGTATCCTCCGTAGCACTAACATAACGCAATTTTGCGGGGCGGAGACACGGACTATTCACAAACGCCAGGAACAAAAAGTCAATCGTTTTCACTTCAGCTGTCTCCATAAAATACTGCAAGTGAGGTGGTTAAGAAGGATTCCATACACGGAAATTCCGGATTTAATCCGTATTCTCCGTTTATAGTGCATACTGAGGCAGACATGATTGCGTTTGAGAGGCCACGTCATGAAGATGTATAATAGGCATTTGCCCAAGCAATTATTCTACGGCGACATTACCACTGGTGCTCACAGATATGACTAGCAATTGCGACGTAACAAAGGAGGTCTGAACACCACTCTAGCACCTTTTAGTCAAGCTTGAGACCCGGGGGGCCTCAACGAAGGATCGACGGCGCGATGCACTGCCATACAGATTATAGCAGTCCTTTTCGAAGCCAACCGAATAACGGTGGTCAATGCGAAAATAGGAGGTAGAAAACCCAATAGCTGCGAAATATCAAGAAAAGTTCTCAACTCCTGCCCCATTACCATCAACATATATAATGCACGCTTTGACCCTACTGGAAATTTCCGGACCCAGTGCAATTTCAGCCCGATTAAGTTGTCTTTCATCACAGGAAGTGCCAAAATATCGTCCCTCCTGCACCACCAACACTGTTGCCTCCACCACCACCAATTAGATTATTCCTGCCATTCTGCTCACCGTCACCTCACCTACCAGCAATGTGGGCTCAGTTCCAGTCCGTTCCTATCGCGATTGCACCCTAGAATCACGCAGCGATCTACTTTGTCACTCAATAGTTAATTGTATTACAACCGATGAGACAGTGAGAAGGACCTAAACACACCCATTATTTAGGTTTTCACGCACTGCTACAGGGTCTCTATTCACGAGTACTGCGCATGTATACAGCCCAAAACCAAACGAACCTAGTTAAAATAGGCATATACTAGAAAGACCTCCGGAATTCAGCCTAAATTACTCCCACATTAAACCTTTGATCGATTTTTACAGATGTGGTAGGGTTGACAACATTTTGCTGGTCAGATAATACCCCAATTAAGTGGGCGTCATGAAAATTAGTTTAAATATGTGTAAACGGTATAGACAAGGCAGTGTGCCGGTTGTGTAGAAGCAGCGGTTAACTTTGAGAGTCATTGGGACCGATTTCCTAGTTGACCATCTGGCAAGCGCGGGAAATCAGGCAATGTATTGAAGGTGGAATATAAATTGAGGCTGGTACAGGAGCCTATACTCATAATGAGGCAGCACAATTTAATAAGTATAATATGCTTAGATATGTTACGAAAATTTATCAGTTTTAGCTTGGATGGCTGCCGAATGACGGAATAACGGGTTCCCTGCCTAGCCTTGAAGTCAGACTGAATGCCTCTTTCCTAATAGATCCTTCATAGCATTGTCACTTCTAAGTGCTCAGAGAACCCAGGCTTAATGCAGTTTAGCACACCTAAAGCAGGAAACCGGTCGTGCAACGTAAATATGGCCTGATTAGCTATATCAGCTATTGAGCCCATACTCTGTTGCCCTGAGTTTATCTTGCCAATTGAGCCTGATTTAGGAGAGGGTGCAGTGCAAGTTACCACTGCTGGGCCTTTCTCGTGGGAAGAAGTAGATGACGTGGCTTGCGATGGTGTCATCCATCAAACTAAAAACCTTCCCAGTCGCGAGACGTCTACTTCTTATAAGGCTGCTCATTTTCGCAATTTTATGTAAATTAGCAAAATTTCATACCTTTACGGAACTCGTCAAAAATGTCAGTTAGAGTTTTTGATGCAGGGACAGTAATAAATGTTCGTTTGTAAAAGTTGCATATAGTTGAGACGGGTATTTTGTCATTCGGATCAACGAAAGCTAGGTCTTTCACATTGAGCACTGATTTTACCCGTCTTCTATCGTTCTCAAAAATTGGGATCCGTGTGAATCCATGGGCAATTATGTCATTAGTCGTTTCGAAGTCAAGAACAGCTTTTGAGGACAACATATAGACGTCATCGATCGGTGTCATTATTTCTTTTACTGTTCTGTGGTTCATTGAAAGAGCTCCTGTAATTATATTAACCTCGTCTTTGTCAACAAATCCAAGATTCCCCTAAAAATAATAAAAAAACAAAAAAATCACCTACATGTTGTTTGATCAGTTCAGCGAGCTTTGCCCTTGTAAATGTTTTTCCCATATCCTCGCCCAAAATCGTATCAAGAACAAGACTTAGGGGATATGCAACAGGGAGAGTTAAATACAAAATGAATTTCGTGAATGGTATTGTTTTTGAAGCGACAAGTAGACTGTATCGATTGCATATTGCTTGTGGTATTATTTCACCAAAAATGAGAATCCCAATAGAAGCATAAAATATCGCCCACCCGGTGCCACCAATCAATCTGTCCGAGAGCATTGATATGATAACATTTACAACGACGTTTGCCATGGTAAGACTACACAGTATCAAGTTGCCTCTGGCACGAACTGGTAGGACAGAATCAGCCATCTTTTTCTCGCTTGGTGAACCAGCTTGCTGCATAATTTTTAGTGTAAGTACATCGAGCGTCATTATTCCGAGATTGAGCCCGCTAAACAGCGCGGATTGCGTTAACATAAACCCATAGAGAACCCATGCCAAAGGCCCGGAAATGTTGAAACCGTCTGTTTCACAAGACAGGTACTTTGGAAATATAGGTTCCTCGTGTATCCATGATAAAGATCCGTTTTTGTTCAATTGTTTGGAGCAAATGGATAGCATGCGTGGACAATTGTCAGATGGTAAGGAAAACACTGACATCATGATTCCTGTGCCAGAATTTGTGACCTTCAATGATTCACCAAAGCGGTCATCATCACAATCTTTTAGATATTTTTTTGGTCTCCTGGAGAAAGATAGAGCAACGATTGTTTCTAAATTATTTCCGAAAAAATATATTTTCACAGGGTGGTCTGCCGCAAATTTAAGGGTATCTCTGTCAGCCGCATATTCCGATATTATAGAAAATGAAGTTATTTGAGCGACACTGAACACTTCAACGACAAAGATTGATAGAAAAGCTTGGCAGAATTTTAGAAAATCATGGGATTTCATTGTCGTGGGGTTGTTAGGACCTCGGACCTTGAGAACTTTAACAGTACAGGTGAACTTAACTTGTTCGAGTTAAGAAAAGTTATTCTTTATTCAGTTGCCCACCCATTCCATGACCTATTCAGCAATATATAATACAGGATGGAAGTCAAGCCGAGTTATCTGAAATGAGTTTATCTGGTGCATTAAAATCAGGGAAGGTGTATTCGTGCGTTGAATCCAAGGGTAAAGTGGGCCGTAATAAATGGCTTGTAGTTAATTCTCAGACATTCTGAAGTACAATGATACATTTATTTAAAGAATCTTTGTGGGAAGAACACTTGAATTATTATTTTAATTACATTGAGGGGAACTTTTACACTAAAACGTCATGTAAATAGCGGAGTGCTATTGTATAGTCATGCGGAGATTGTATATAATATTCATTGTTTAGTTCACCTACATGAAGATGTGAGTCGGTTTGGAGTGTTGCATAATTTTTCTGCCTTTCCTTTTCAGTCTTTTTAACAAATCATTCGTAATTCGATAAAGGTGTCAATAAACGTAGCCGCACAGGTGTACAGGCGATTTTCAGAAAGACGTATGCCTGATTTGCCATTGTGCCTCAGGCTTTTTGGACGATGACGAGGGCGTACCACGATATTTACAGCTACCCCACAGCTCCCATGCCATCTTCCACAATGGTTATGTGCTGCCGACGGAAGCGCCGGACAACGTGGTACTGATCGGTGACAGACCGTGCGTTCTGACATCTGTTTCCTCAATGGAATACAGTACCATCCGTTTGTTGACTGTTCTGACTTTTTTACAACATCGATTTCTTCTTCGTGCCTTTTCATGTTTAAAGCCTCAAATTTGGCAAGTACTTCTTGGACTGCAGCACTATCTGATATTATAAGTAAATATGTTGCTTTTAATATTGATGATCACGTTATTCTAATTCCCTTGTTGCGCACATTTCAAAAACAATGACTGTTTTCAAAGTTTTTTTCTCACTTGTATTTTTCAAAGTTTTCCGTACACACGTTTGAATTAGATTTCAATGCATTATTATTTGCTTGTAAATCATGTGTTCTGCATGTAGATGTACTGTGTTGTTGAATTTATCAATGACAAAAGCATGGCCGCTCTGTCCAAAGCTTGGTTCGTGAATGAGTACTGCGTCATGTGGCTAAAAAACCAAAGCAGCGTGAGTAATTGTTGCAGAATAACCTGCAGCCACCTGCGAAACACGAAAGTTTACGCAATGAGAGTCCTCAAAGAAAACCTAACCCTCGAAAAGGCCCAAAAGTTGGTGAAAAAGGCAGAGGAGACGGATGACCTCTCCAGCTCCGAGCCAACTGAACTAGGAAGGGCTACAGAAGGAAGTAAGTTTTCAATGCTATTCATTCGTCCATCTAGATATCCCCGTCAGTTGACTTCAGCCTCAGAAGATGCGGATGAATTTATTCGCCAGCCAAAAGAGCCAGAACGAAGACTGTCTGGCTGGCCATGGCCAATTCCGTTATTGCTGTAAGAACCTTTGAAAAATATTATTTTTAGGCCTAGGAATGACGATAATAAACCAGGCCCATCCATGCATTGGAGAACACAAACACGAACTACCCCTCCGTCCACTTATCAGTAAGCATTTTTTACGCATATGTACCTCAAACTACCACGTGACCAATCCGTAGATATCCGGTCAACGTCGATCAACGAACGACGAAAGAACCTTGATTCTCTACGGTAATACTTTTCGGAACGTTGTAAACAATCAATTAAGAAAAGGGTCGATTATATTGCAGAACAGATGCTTCGCAATATGAAACAACAATCGGCTGTTCTGAACGAAATACTCAAGGAAGTGCAGGTGATGGCTGTCCCCACCACGGCTAGCCAGTCGATCTATCATCTGCCCCTGTGCACAGAGGACGCCTAAAATGACTTCCTTGGAGTACGACACCCGATTATGCAAATGAGGCGGTTTGGACATATTTATTTCTAAGCGTCATTCTTGATTTGTAGGTAGAAAGGTTGTCTGTGGTAGGGGGAATAAATGAAAGAGAGTTCGTCCGGAACCTCTTGACATGTTTTATTGGACCACCCCTGTGCCTGAACTTCGGCTAGGGCAGCTCCACTGACAAGTGGTCATTTATTGGCTGTCCGCTCTATATAGTTTTTACTGGTAGCTCATAACGTTTCCCTGACGTCTGTAGAAGCCATTCGCCTAAATACCAGCTTCAATGATTGTTCTGCGGATGTTATTCGCAGAACAGCTATTGACTGGTTCCATGGTGGGAGATCAAAACGCCTGTGGGCAACCGAGAAGGTAAAACTACTCCATTGAATTAAGCCAGCATATTTATTCAGCTTCCGGCATGTTCCACCAGTGGTCCAATTTACGCCACACAGTCTGCGTCCGAAGACATGGTTATTATCTCAATGTCTTTACATTTAACACGTTTCAGGTTTAAACGTTATTAACATATTGATATTTATTTTAATCCTGACTTTGTGATTTATAACTCTTTCATAATGTTCAACATAATAACCAACAAATTTATTTTTATAGGAACCAACACCGGATAAAAGCAGCCATGTGGTCAAACTATGACAAATTTATCCTGCGCATGTACAGTGTTATTTAATTTTTTTATGATAAAATACTTTGCAAATTTCATCTTCACATATCCCATTTCATGAGTGAGTGGGTACATCGCAGGGTTGGCTTTAATGGTTCCAAACGGAAGCCATATTAATTTTATTAAATTGAGCCGTTAATAGAACAATAATTAGGGGTACATCAGTAGTGGCCGATTATGATGGCGAAGGCTATGTGCGATGGGCGTTCGGAATAAAGGAAAAGGGGCTGCTACTACGAGAGAATCCTGGAGTCCCACTGCGCAAATTTTTCTAGTGAGGGGGCCACACCGTCAACTTGGCCCACTGTGGCCCCTTGGTCTAGAGGGGCCAGGCGGGGCTGGTGCTCGTAGGGCTTGATTCATTCAATGGTGGACGTTTGAAGGCTATAATTTTTTTCACTTAACTTCTTACAAAGAAAGGAAGTTCGTCTTCTAATAGTTTTTTGGCAAGTCTGTGTATTCAACGTCAAATCAGGTTATTTGGGTGCTCTTGAATATTTACGTAGTTTGAATCTGGAAATATAGCCAGTCGTCGCCGCAGTAGTGCTTGAAGTACTGCTGAGGATAATCAAATCATAATATACGTACTCTGTTATAAATGGCGCCGTTCAAAGTGCGGTAAAAAATTTGGGTGTGCAGAACCAGGGCTGCATCCAATTGATCATTGTTCTGATATTTTCGGTGACTTCTAGTAATCTTGCAAATTTTACAATCACTTTACCACGACTATGTTCCTCATGTAAGGCGCGAAGTAGAAGCATTCATGTGAGTATACTATCTCAAACCGTTTTTTAGGACTCTGGAGATCGTGGTCCAACAACCGGACAAACGGCTAGGGTCCAAAAGATGATCCATCCACCCTCGTCCTCAGTAATCATATAAAATAAAATTGTTTACTCACGCGATGTTTCTAAAGTGCACCCTGTATCAGAAGAAACCTACGCTTTGTTTACTGTAAACTTATGAATAAATCCGTTTTTTAAAGAGGAGTCGAAGGACCCCTCGGATGGAGCCATTTGTCTATCCACCCCAGTCTAACATGGCCATAAGTACAATGTCATGTGCACTCAGGGGTGATTTAGTTAAAAGGATGCTATATAAGGCAGTTTTTCTATCCAACTTGGAGCCTCCTCTGAGGAAATATGGAGTCAGCTTACTCGTTATGATATGGTATTTTTTCACTTTGCACAGGCTCTTGAAAAACGACGTCAGTGACGTACTCATCATCTTGTACTCGGTATAAAGTTCAGTGAAATCTGCGCACATTAACAAGTGCTGGAATCCATCTTTCGAAATTTGAAGTAGATAATAAAGAACAACTGTCCTCGCATAACTCTTGAAAGACATAGCTTTTGCACCTGCTGGCCAAAATAACTATGACTCTTACGCATGTGGCAATTAAAGGAATGATTTCATGATTTTGCCAATATATGGGTGAGCTAATTCGATGGCGCTTTAAAGCAAGCCCTTCGGATTTTTATTTAAATGAAAGCGTTGCTAAAATATCATTTGATTAATCAAGACAGACAGTTTAAATACTAAGAGTGGGTTGAGGACTGTCGGCAAACTTCATGTAGATGTTTCGATCCTGTCATTCTCGTCGGTACCTGCATACTACCCTAATAGCAATTCATATCAGACGTGTATCGTTCGGATATCCACATGTCGAGATACATATGTCCACCGTATGTCGACTTTGTCCGCTTTTCCGACATATGCCCAATATCGAAATGTCGATATTTGTCGAAATAGACGAAAAAGGGTCGGATACTTCCTACTTAACCCCCCATTTAAAACGAATACATACGGAACGCCCATTATTATTCGTTTACCGTGAACGCCAACAACGTAACCATTACTTCCCATCCTATTTAGCTCGCGTATACGCCACTAAAGTCACATTTTCCCATTTTCTCAACGTGTTGTACAAAATGTAAACACACAGTTGATGGAAATATTAAAAATGTGTATTATTAAACGTCCATAATAATATATGTACAATAATGGATATTAGTCTACTTAATATAAACAATATGGGGTTGTGGAATACGTTCAATCAGGGGTTAGCCGGGTTGTCAAGATGGGGGTTTGGAGTGGAGGTGGCTAGTCCTGGGTGGCATTCTAAAAATAGACAGTTAAGCAATATTAAAGGAAATCAACTCAACATAAAAGGGTAATTCAGGAACGTGCCTTTGAACCCTCTTGCCGGCGGCATCGAGGGACCTTTTCAGGCGCCTTACAAATGCGGCCTCCAACTCATAAAGGTTTAGACGGCCGCCGCCATTCCACCTTACGTACAGCTCTTAATTGTTTGAAATTAACAATAGATGTTAATACCCACCTGTAATAAGTTCATAGGGGGATTGATATACCCATTTGAAGTGAGCTGTACTGGTTGTCAGTAGAGTAAGCTCCTACGTTCGCAGTTTTGCTAGAATACGACGTTGGGTGGCCTGCACTTGCAGCAGCCGTTTCCCAATTATGTTGAAACGTCGATACATGTCTGCCTGAAATTCCGTTTGGGATTTGGAGGCAGATGCGTCTAGAACAATGAATACTCATTAGATAACAGTCTTACCTGCCTGCTGAGGACATCTTCTGGAAGGCAGAGTTTCTACTGATGTGTCAGAGATGGCATTTGATTGTTCTTCCTATTCATACTTATATGCGCAACATGCAACCTACCGGTGAAAGTGTAGGTGTCTGGTCCCACAAGTAGGAGTCCTCTTCCCTGTAACGACGTGGTCGCTTTGAATGCCGCTGTGAGCTCATGATCAATATCTACAACCGCACAGTAATTTATAAGTTTAGCATCCATGCGATCTACCCGGTGCATCACATATAACAGCTGCTATGCGCACCATAACTGACTGATCATAGTTATCTAAACTAATACCAGTTACCTGTAACTGATTTCACTAACATGAAAGCTGTAAGATGCCCTTAGCAGTGTTCGGGGGTCTGTGGGCATGTCTGGGACAAGCGATTTAAAAATTTCTAAAACATTACGTAGGTGGCTATGGGCAATGTTTGATTCAATAGCCCATTCCCTTACCCTATCCTGAATAGACTTATGCGAAGGGATACCACTCTCTACATCAACGGGCATGTCGATCAAAGTTTGAGAACTAGGCGATGCTGACGTGCATTCCTCGTCATATATAACTCGTCTTCGCTTTAATCAATATCTATTAAGTTCATCATTAACTTCGCGGTATATTTCCGTGACATCGCGGGCAACATGCCTTCTAATGGTCCTTTTACAGGGCTGCCTATACATTGTAGATGGTTAATAAACAAGTAAATTGATATAGTAAACAGTTAAGCAATGTAAATGAGAAAGAGGGTTTGACAGAAGGGCAGGCAGAATTTCGGTCAACCACGTACGTACGCAAGCCACGAGAAATAAAAGTGTGATGGCCGCTTCCCGCGCCTACTCTAGACACACTATCATGCCAACCAATCACAGCACAGAGTCTTAATATAGATTAACCAATGAGCAGAGGCTATGTCCTATCTCGGAATGTCGAGATTTACGTATATCAGTGCTATATATGCATGCTATTAGGGTATATGCCACCCAACGTTTTTTGTCTCGATGAAAAGTTTGATTTTCTAAAGTTTCCGAATTAAAATCGAGCGTATACAGAGAGAGAGAGAGCTACGCTTTATTTTGAAAGTAAAATTCCAAAATTTTCAGCAAAAAGGTCCTCCATTCACCGTGAAGAATCGTCCTTTAATGCGCCTCAAAATATCGATTAATTTGGACTTCCTTTAAAATGTTGCCAGCGTCGTGCGCTGAAAACCTCATTTTTGCTGTTCGAATAAACAAATAGGGTTAAACTTCAGTATATAATGGGTGAAATAGGCCAATCAACGTACATATTAGAGGATTCACATGCGAATGGAGAGCAGAAAAGATGGTGGCTCAATTTCAAAAGCCCGTTTTTAGTTTACATTTTAAGTCAGAGGAAAGTTCTCGGTGTGTATGGAAGCGATTTTCTTCTCGGTATTTTCATACACAATTCTGCTTTTTGTCGTTGCATGTGAATGGCATTTTTACTGATTATATGGCAATCGTAATTTATGTTTGCTGAACCCATCTGTTGTAACGGAAGCCGTTTGGGCAGAAAAAGATGTATATTAAATTTATATTACTCATATTCCGAAAAAAGTTTCCTGGCCATGTTTATATTTGATATTTGGGTAGATTCTTGATTTTCTTGATAACCGGTCACCTGTTCCTCCTAATGGGATAATAGATTTAAGCTGTCTGACGCCACTTTGCCTGAGCCTCTATAGCATGTTTAAATAATGTCACTTTCTATCTTGGCTTTGGTGACCTGGCACGTCGTTTTCTTTTTAGCAGCTCGTTAAATTACTGATGTTCTCAACGCTAATGGAGGTTCGATAGCCATCTAATCTCGTGTCATAAATAATGTTCTCATTTCAATTTTTAAATGAATTGGAACATTTGGCCCTGTACCTAACAATGAAAAGCTGTGCTCCGATCACCTCTGTCAGGACAAAGAGGAAAGTTCCTCTGCGTAAGTTAGTCTTCTATAAACCCCAAGATTAATTTGGAGTAAGAGTTCAAAGATGTTTTCGGTACCACGTGAACGCTATCAGTGTCATCAATAATCCCTCTCCATAGCAACGTATTCTCAAAGCCTTGCTTTTATGTCAACCTCTGTGGTGTCGGGAATAGCTCATTTAAGATAGTGCATGTTGCATTTGAAGCGGACACTACTATACCAGTCTCTACTTTGTACTTGGATAGCACGGGCATGGAGAATACTGCTACCTAACAAGGGACGAGGGAACGAAGACAGCGCGAACTCGGCATGTACTGAAAAGACCTGTATCGAACAGAAACGATGGTGAATGAGTGCCCACCGATCGGTAACGGGACTCACTCATCACGTTCTGCGTTAGAGCCCAATCTCGAGCTACCCCCCCCCCTCCACAAAAAAAATAATAATCACACACTGGCTAGTAGTATAGGCAAGACAACATTACCATTTTCCTGTTCAGCCTGCGTTTTGTAACTAATACAAACCGTTGCGCAGTGACGAGCCATAACTAACCGATAAATGTTTTCGACAAAAAATAATAGAAGCCGAAATGATCATTTTTGCGTTATTAATCAGCTCGAGTGGGTGTTCGGACTTCATGGGCTTGTCGGTCTCATTACAGCGTTCAGTCGGTAGTCGTTTCACAAAGTTTGTCCCTAGATGTTTCGGAATGCATGTGAAGAATGAAACGACATCAAAAGATGTCATGGATTCGTCCAGCTCTACTTTTAGGTGTTTTATACGCTCAAAGCTCAGCCTTAGTGTCAATATGTTTTGTATAGACCACAAGATGTTTTCTAAGTTAAGTAATAGCGACTAAATTATTAAGAGAATCCTTACTGTGGCCGGGCGTACAAACAGTACAGATGGCAGCAGTTGCAAGACTTGGAGCAGACTGAGAATCAGTCCTTTCTGTTGTTTTTGTCAGCGTGACACGTGCCACAGAACTGCCCAGCTGCAGTTAAGTTTTTACTGGAAAAATGTCGATCAGTGTCACGGTGTCAGAAGGCCGAAGGCTGAGTCCCACGAGGTACAAAGAATCAACTAGCTGAGGGTTGGGTTGCTGTCTTCACGCTACGTAGACCACCACGATATGCCAGTGGGTCATTTAGCACTGCAGTCCAATTACCTGTTCTGTTTGTGGTAACGATGCCTTGTATGACCGCCTAAACCGGGCACGGGAATAGAAACCACTCACGATTCGTGTGGCTTAGCATCAACTTCCGAGAAAATTATGTTTAGAATTAAGGTAAGGTTTATGGTTAAGTTTACGGTTAGGGTAAACTTAGAGTTGAAAGTCAGTGTTCGGGTTAGAGTTATGGTAAGGCTAAAGGTTTAGGTTTTCATCGTGTTAACTGTAGGGTTTAGGTTAAGGGTAGGGCTAAGGTTAAGCTTAAGGATACAGTTTAGTTTTTTGTTAGGGTTAATGCTAGTGTTAAGACACGGGTAAATTTTCCCTTCCTGAAATTTACTGTAAACCCACCTAGTTTAAGCGGGCGGTGCGGTTCCTATTCCCGTGTCCTGCTTAGGTGGCCATACAATACATCCGTACCCTGCTTGCAAATCAGAATATATGAGTGAAGCTATTCCGATACGACATTGTATATTCGCAACCTCGGCCGACAGAGGGCAAACCCCGGGAGCTTAAATTGATAGACTGTTCAAAGTCTGGGTTATCACCAAACCCATGGTTGAGTTATAAATGGCCAAAGACGGCTAGATTTCGAGGTGGTCATAACAGAACCTCTATTTTTGGTAGCAGGTCTTTTAGAACCTTTGCTTCTCTTGCAGCTAAAAATAAATGCAATATTCATATTTTGGTTCTATATGTATCAGCGTTTGAATTTGGTTTGAGGTGGCCATTCCGATGGATTACTGTCACCGTCAACTTGTATAATTATATACTTGGGACTTATTTTCTTATGTATTTCGGTCTTTTACTTGGGTTGTCAGATCGAAGTGTGGTTGGTTATTTTATTCAACATTCTACTCGCTACTGACCGGATTTCATGCCAAGCCTGTACAACTCACTGTCACATTGGTGTAGACCAACTTAGTCGTAACCCTTATTTATATATTAATGTGTAACGAGCCCAACGCACTCAATTATGGACGTCAAGCAAGATATCACATAGTGCCTCAAATAAATGGCGTTTAAAATCCTGTCGGTCGGTTTTCATAGCTCCAAATTGTTGAGAGATTGTAAAGTGCTATTTTGAGAACTTTTTGAGTTTAAATTGAAAAGTCAGTTGCCAAACACCTGTTTTCAGTAATTCCTCATCAGGCCGTTAAAATTACAGGACAATGGAATCATGAGCAATGCATAGAGTTTATGTGTATTGAGTGTGTGTGCGTGCCCATCAAACGTGCCGCGTGGTAAATGCGCTGAATCAGCACGGGGGCCAAATCAGGGTACGACGGGCGTTATTTTTATTTGTGATGAGCTCCCATAACAAAATGCCGAACATTGGGAGGGGATGCGCCTGCAAAACTTGGTCAAACATATGTGCCGGCTCATGCCGCACCATCCACTGTTGCCACTTAGAGCTATGGTGGGATCTGATGCACCTGCGCCCGACCCCGCCTCCGATCCTCGTGACTACGTCTTGACACCGGGCACAGGTAAGGGAAGGGCGAGTGCAGTAAATGCACAAGTCACCATCCCTGCAACATGCTAATGTGGAGCATACGGTGGACATTGTCGGACAACGACGGTAAAACTGACGTGTGTGCGTGAGTGTGGGGTTTAAGGGGTACTAGTTATGGGAAGCACCACACAGGTCGCATTTGGTTGCTCCATTTGTCTTGTATAGGTGGTGAATGCACCTGTGGCCGCCTATGGCTGGTACCCATCTCTCACTTGTGGCTCCTCGAAGCTGGGTTCCTCCCAGTGGCCACACCCAGGTAACCGTCACGACCAGTGGTATAAACCAGGTGAGTGTCTCCAGTGTTGCGTGTGTCTCCGCACCCTAAAAATTCCTACGGCGGGTGTGACAGCAATCCAGCAGGCGGCCCAGGCTAACTCGGGTCGCTGTCCCAATAACACAAAACCGTGACCCATAGTAGAGTTTGGTAGCCCTATTTAGGGACAGCACTGCTTGCGTCCTTGTGGAGGAAGGGGCTAGAAAAGGTGCACTAAGCAAATGCTGGGTATCACGTCTTCTGCAGCCGGCCACGGCTCGCAGATCACAAAATATTCGATTTTAAAACTCAAACAAACAACAATTAAAATGCTCATTCCATTTAAGACGGTAGGACATGGCCAACGGTGGGTCTCACAACACTATACCAGGAGATGTTGCACCAAGGACAAAGTTCCTCAATATTTCAAAGACGCGACCATTGTCCACCTCTACAAGCGGAAGGGGAACCGGCAACTCTGTGATTATCACAGAAACATCTCGTTGCTCAACATCGCCAGGAAGATCTTCACCCGTATCCTTCTCAATCGGCTGACCGGTCACCTAGAGCCTAGCCTGCTCCCGGAAAGCCACTGTGGCTTCCGACGACACCGCGGAACAACCGACGTGGTCTTTGCCGCCCGCCATCTACAAGAGAAGTGCCAGGAAATGCGAACCCACCTCTACATTACCTTCTTGGATCTGACAAAAGCCTTTTGACACGGTGAATCGCGACGGAATGTGGAAAGTCATGCGGAAATTCGGCTGTCCTGAGCGATTCACGCACATGATGCGTCAGCTTCATGACGAGATGACGACGCGCGTCACTAAACAACGGGACGGTATCCGAAGCATTCGCAGTGACCAACGGACTGAAGCAGGGCTGCTTACTGTCCCCAACCCTCTTCAGTCGCATTTACTCTGCTATGCTGATGGAAGCCTACCATGACGAGCGCCCTGGGATCCGCATCGCCTACAGAACTGACGAGCACCTTCTCACCAGTCGGAGTAAGAAGGCCCCAACGCGCGTGTCTACGACTACAGTCCATAACTTGCTCTTCGTGGACGACTGTGCCCTTAACACCGTGACGGAGGAGGACATGCAAAGGAGCATGTACCTCTTCGCCGCAAGCTGCGCCGATTTTGGATAAACAATCCGTACAGCCAAAACGGTTGTCATGCACCAGCTGCCACCCAGCGCGGAATACAATGCTCCCCGAATCAATGTCAACGGTGCTCAACTCAAAAACGTGGAAACCTTCGCTTATCTAGGAAGCACGATGTCGCGCAACACGAGAATCGATGGCGAGGTTGCCCAACGGATCTCCAAAGCTAGTCAGGCCTTCGGCCGGCTGCAGGCAGTGCCAGCCAGTGCCTGGAGCACCATCACACAGCAGAGCTCGCCGCCTCCACTGCCCTCACGGTCCTCGCGCATTCACTCATCACATGGGCCTATTCGGTCACATGCGCATCCATGACAGCGGAATTCACCACAATGCCGACAACACCGAAACACCACGCACACCCTCCGCTCCTGCCATTCTTAGCGCCACTGCCACCCCTACTACCATGAATGACATCCCCTCAGCCTCTACCGATTTCTCCTGCCCACACTGCGCCCGCAACTTCAACTCACGCATTGGCCTGGTCGGTCACCTGCGAATCCATCGCACGGAGGCTGGTGAACCAGTGCCTGGGGCTCCGACATACAGTCGAGGCACCCGCCTTCACTGCCCTCACTGCTCCCGCACATTTACACACCGCATGGGCCTATTAGGATGCATGCGCCTCCACGACAACCTCCGGTAAACCACCGGAGGCTTATCTACATCAGCGCACACTACCTACACCAATACATCGACAACACCCTCACAATCACCATTTACCAGAGTATATCACGGTTTTCTAGAAACCATGGCTTGGAAGTCTGCCAATCTGACTCTTCCACCAGACCACGCCGTCGGCTCAGTGTATGTGCTGTGTGTGTCGAGTGGCTGACCAGTGGACTGGGGAGTCAGACGGCGATGGCTGCTCCATATCCCCTGAGTTTGTGAATCCTGGTGTGTGCGTTATGGGGGGCCAGGTCGTGCTGTGGCGCGCGAAGACGGGTACGCTGATCCGTCAGCCAATGCACCCACTCCCACATCAGGCCAAACTGACCGGCTCGGACAGTAGTTTGACTGTGGGGGTGGGGGAGAGAGTGAGGTCGACAGCTCAGCGCATGTTCCTCACTATAAACAATCTGACGCGCTTAAATCTATCACGGTGCGCTAAAAGCCGTGGCTTGGAAGGTTGCCAACTGACGGGATAACTCGGACCGCGTGGTCAGCCCAATGTGTGTTTTGTGTGGAGTGGCTAACTGGCGGACTGAGAGTCAAGCTGCAATGGCTCCTTCTTAATGTGGTCTTTATGGCACTCCCACTCTGGGGATCCGAGCCAGGTGTGGTGGTACGCCCAGGGGCGGCTCCGGCTGCACCAGCCACCTGCGCCCTCTCCCATCTCCGGTCTTCTTGACTGTGTCATGAGACCGGGCTCAGGTGGGGAGGAGAAGAGTGTGCGGTAACTTTGAGTGCCGCGGTTGAAAGGTTGCCAACTGACAATTACACTCAGACCTCGCAGTTACTCCGATTTGTGTTGTGTGGAGTGGCTGACTGGTGGTCTGAGAGTCAGGCTGCGATGGCTCCTTCTTAACGTGACCTCTGGCTATCTCACACATGTGAGGTGTAAGCCTTTCAACCCCTTTTTGTGTGAAATCCTGGTGCTTGTGTTTGGGGGCCAGGTCGTGTACGTAGTACACGTAGACGAGGTCACCAGCAGCTGCGCCCGCTTCCGCATCAGACAACTAACCAGCTCGGACAGTGGTCTGATTGTGGGAAGTGGGGGAAAGAGTGAGGTCGAGAGCTCAGCGTATTTTCCTCACTATAAACAATCTGACGCGCTTGAAACTATCACGGTGCGCTAAAAGCCGTGCCTTGGAAGGTTGCCAACTGATGGGATAACTCGGACCGCGTGGTCAGCCCAATGTGTGTTTTGTGTGGAGTGGCTGACTGGCGGACTGAGAGTCAGGTTGCAATGGCTCCTTCTTAATGTGGCCTTTATGGCACTCCCACTCTGTGGGATCCGAGCCAGGTGTGGTGGAACGCCCAGGGGCGGCTCCGGCCGCGCCAGCCACCTGCGTCCTCTCCCGCCTCTGGTCTTCTTGACTCTGTCTTGACACCGGGCTCAGGTGGGGAGGAGGAGATAGTGCGGTAGCTGCAGCGCAAGGCTACTATCACTTAAAACTAATTCACGCGCAAGTCATCGTCCGTGCACCAACCTTCTGTGGAGCATACGGTGGACATCGTCGAAATCGACGGTCGAACTGTCATGGGATACTTTTTCTGATGATGGGTTCAAGTTGGAATCTGAAATGTCAGGCGAATAAAGCTCTTGTCCTAGAGATCGAATCTGCTTCTTCTCGATTACTTCTTAGAACTCGGATTTTTGTTTGTATCGGCAAGGTGGATATTGCTGCTCACAGCGAGACCCGATTCTCTGAACAGGGTCAGCTTGAGGAGTGAGTGCCGGCTTCACCTTCCTCTGGAGCGGCCGCCCAAAGCAGATCGCGCGACGCTGGTGTCGCCTTTGCCATCCAGAACGATATATTGGAGCGTCTGCCCTGTCTGCCGCAGGGCATCAATGATCGCCTGATGAGCCTCCGCCTGCCTCTTCAGGGAGACAAGTTCGCGACCATCATCGGTGCTTACGCCCCTACGCCGCCCTACCGCTGTAAACAAGACAGCCTTCTACCGAAGTCACCGTCTTGTACAGCAACGGCTGCAGGAGATGCAGGACGCCTGAATGGTTCGCAAGGCCGAGGAGATTCAAAGGTACGCGTACCACAACGAATGGAAGAACTTCTTTCGCCGCCATCAAGACTGTTTACGGGCCTCCCATCAAAGGAGTCGCTCCTCTTCTCAGTGCTGACGGAACTACCCTGCTCACTGAGAAGACGCAACTCCTTAAGTGCTGGGCGGAGTACATCCAAAGCGTTCTCAACCGCCCCCCACAAGACCTGACGCCGCCATCGACCGACTGTCTGAAGTGGAAACCAACGCTGACCTCAATTGCATGCCCTCTCTTCCAGAAACCATCAGGGCCGTGCAGCAACTCTCCAACGGGAAATCACCTGGATCAAATGCAATCCCTGCTGAGATTTACAAGCATGGCGGCACAAACTGGTGAATTAGCTCACAGCGCTTTTCCAGGCGAGTTGGCACCAAGGACAGTTCCCTCAGGATTTCAAGGACGCCACAATCGTTCACCTCTACTCTGCGACAACCACCAAGGAATCTCGCTACTCAACATCACCGGGAAAATCTTCGCCCACATTCTCCCCAATCGCCTCAACGGTTATCTGAAACGAGGACTCCTCGTGGTTTAGGCCACTTTCGCGGCACCACCTACGTGATCTTCGCAGCGCACCAGCCGCAGAAGGGTCAGGAGATGTGGACTTACCTCTACACAACCTTCATGGGTCTGACAAAAGCCTTCGACACGGTGAATCACGAAGGACTGTGGAAGATCATGCAGTAATTCGACTGTCCCGAGCGGTTCACTCCCATGGTGCGTCGACTCCATGATAGTGTGACGGCGCGCGTCATGGACAACGGAGCCATCTCAGAGACCTTCACAGTGACCAGCGGAGTGAAGCCGAGCTGAGTCCTCGCGCCTACCCTCTTCAGTCTTATGCTATCTGTCATGCTAATGGACGCCTACCATGACGAACGCCCCGGGATACGCATCGCCTACCGGATGGACGGCCGACTCGTCCATCAATGGCGGATGCGCATCAACACGGAGAAAACGGTGATCATGTATCAGCTGCCGCCCCATACCTCCTACAACACTGCTCGCATCAATGTCAACGGCACTCAACTGAAATCCGTGGATACCTTCACCTACCTGGGCAGCAACCTCTGCCATAGCAACAAAATCGACGATGAGGTCGCCCACCGGATCGCCAAAGCTAGCAAAGTCTTCGGATGCATGCAGAATATAATCTGGAATCGTCACGGCCTCCACCTCAGCACCAAACTTAAGATGTGAAAAGCTGTCATCTTGCCGACGCTGCTGTATGGAGCGGAGACCTGGGCGGCCTACCAAATCAGGCGAGGAAACTTAACCACTACCACCTCAGTAGAATACTAAAGCTTAGATGGCAAGACAGGATCCCGGACACAGGTGTGCTGGAACGAACAGAAATCCTCAGCACCTACGCCCAAATCAGACAACTGCAAGTGCGCTGGAGCGACCAACTTTTGAGGATGGACGACGACCCAAACGACCCTTCGACGGAGAAGTCGCTATGGGTTCTCGTCGACAAGTGGGTCAAGTACGACGCTACAAGGACACTCTGAGGACTACTTTGAAGCAACTGCAGATCAACCCGGAAAACTGGGAGGACCTCGCCCGGAAGCGACCGGCCTGGAGGAGGACAGTGCAGACAGGAGCAGCAATCTATGAAGCAAACCGGATCACCGCCGCCAAGGCCAAAAGGGCGGCTCCCATGTCACAAGCACCCCGGATCAACACCGCGAATGCCCGAGCCTTTTCAACATCCCCGCGTTGTCAGCACGCTTTTCGCGCGCGAATCGGCCTGGTCGGACACCTTCGGACGCAATGCAACAACAATCCGACAACTTCAACTTCTGCTAACCCTCCTTCGGCTCCCGCCAGGTTCATCCCTGGCACCAATTCTACCACTCCCACTATCATAGTGACCACATCCCAATACTCGTCACCTGTTACCACCACAACCACAGCCGCCGCCGATGTCACAACCACCATCACTACCAGTGATGGGGCTCGGTTATAAACTTTCCTCATTGTGACCGCACCTTCACCTCACGCATAGGTCTGGTCGGTCACTTGCTAATCAATCGCACAGAGACTGGTGAACCAGTGCCTGGAGCACCGACCCACAGCAGAGATTTCCACATCCACTCGCCGCATGGGCCTATTCGGTCACATGCGCATCCATGTAAGCGGAATTCACCGCAATGTCGTCAGCACCGATAGCTCATGCACACCCTCCACTCCCGCCATTCTTACCACCACTTCCACCCCCACTACTACGAACGGCAACCCCCAGCCCCTCCCGATTTCTCCTTCCCACACTGCGCTCGCAACTTCATTTCACGCATTGGCCTGACCGGTCACCTGCGAATCCATCGCACGGCGACCGATGAACCAGTACCTGGGGCTCCGACATACAGCCACCTTGCCTGCCTCCGCTGCCCTCACTGCTCTCGCACCCTCACACATCGCATGGGCCTATTAGGTATCATGAACCTCCACGATAACCTGTGATAAACTACCGTAGGCTAAACCACATCAATGCACACTACCTCCACCAATACATACACAACACCCTCGCCATCATCATGTACCTGAGAATACCACGGTTTCCTAGACACCGTGGCTTTGAAGGCTGCCAATCTGACGCTTACACCAGACCACGCCGTTGGCTCAGTGTGTGTTGCGCGTTGAATGGCTGACCAGTGGACTGTGCGCCAGACGGCGATGGCTCCTCCATATTCCCTGGTTTACTTAATCCTGGTGTGTGCGTTATGGGGGCCAGGTCGCGCTGTGGCGCCGAAGACGGGTACGCCGACCCATCAGCCAATGCGCCCACTCCCACCTTAAACAACTGACCGGCTCGGACGATGGTCTGAATTGGGGTGGGGGAGAGAGTGAGGTTGACAGCTCAGCGCATTTACCTCACTATAAACAATCAGACGCCCCTGCAAATCACGGTGCGCTAAAACCGTGGCTTAAAAGGTTGCCAACTGACGGGATAGCTTGAACCGCGTGGTCAGCCCCGTGTGTTTTTTTGTGGAGTGGCTGACTGGCGGACTGAGAGTCAGGCTGCAATGGATTCTTCTTAATGTGGCCTTTATGGCACTGTCACTCAGTTGGGATCCAAGCCGCTCTCTCTTGTGTTGTCGTATTCTCTTTCGGTGTCGGACCACAGTGCTTGGACCTCCGGTCTTTTTGACTCTGTCTTAACATCGGGTTCAGGTAGGGGAGTTAAAGGGAGGGTGAGGTAGATGCAGCACAAGTATATTCTCAGTATAATCAAGCACGAGTCACCGTCCCTGTAGAGCATGCGGTGGACATCTTCGAACACGACGGTCGATGTTCGGTGTTGATGTTTACTCATGCTCAAGGGTCCCACGCTGCGGGCAAGGCAAAGTCAGCGTATTGAAGAGGTTGGAGAGGTTTAAGAGGGCGGCGCGCTTGGAGTCAGCCAGAAAAGACAGACTATGTGTGTCGACTTCTTTTGACAGCAAAGCGCTGGGTTCGCTAACCGAATCGCCACGTCCTCGGCTGTTGCGAGCACCCGTTTGCGTAGGCCTTTAGATTAGTATTCTAGTGTCCGCTAGAAGGCTTCTTTGGTGTCAACCTGGTGGTTTGTAACGATTAAATGTGCGAGATTTGAACTCGAAATTGATAGATTTTCACCTTTACCTAGCCAGGCAGGTATGTGTTCTCATATTCTCTTCTCCAGATGCCTCGTTGTTCGGCCAATTTACCCCGCTCCACAGGAGCATATAAATGAATAAATACACATCGATGTGGCCTACAACGGCAGTCGGGAAGTTTGCGAAGAATACGAGCAAGTTCGCCGCCGGGAAAGCACTCGTGATCGCCGTCCTTAGACGTCATCTTACTAATTCACTTGCTGCGTCTCCTAGAAAAGGCGGTCTTATAAATAAGTCTTTCTTTTCTGCATTGAAAACGGCAGGCTTTGAGGTACGCTCCTTAATATTCCGGAGGATTAATCTCTCCGGATAATCGTTTTGGCGGAGTGTATTCTATAGCTGCTAGAACTCTGAGTCAAGCGTTTCAGGAGAGCAGATACGTCGCACTCTGGTCGCCAATCCCTGGACTAAATTTTATTTAACAGCAAATGATAATCCAATAGCTTCTGGACATAATCAACCCAGTTGGTGATTTTGAACCACGTGGGTATTCGGGAAATATACCTGAGCAGCTGCCGGTTTCGCAGGTCAAAGACCTGTCTGTTTGTTTGTACACAAACTAAAGTCTAACGAATATCGACCTGGTCCATGTCTGTTATCAGATGACCATTGCAAGACCATTAGTCGACTTAAATTACCTGCATACCTTATGATGTTACAAATTTTAAACCCTTAAGTGGTTTGCAGAGCAAATGCCGTATCTTTGACGAAATTTGGAGCTGCTTGACTCTCATGGCACTGGTAAAAATTTGCTTTACGTGCTCTGGGTGGTACCACATCCAATGATGAATGATAGTGTGGATAAGCTAGGGATACCCACTATTCTCATGTTCAATGCCATCCAGAGCCCTTTTACTGCAGGCGAACTAAATGCCGCTCAAAATTCTCTATGACTGGCATGGCAGCATGTCTCTTAAAAATTCCACGGAATTAACATATGCCAAATTGATGAGTTGGTTGTAAGAATTTTATTCAGTTTGTCCAGAACCAACGAAGAGTGTAGACTTAACGAGGCAGCTATCATAATTCATCTGAAATATATGGTGGCCGCCCAAGAATTACACTGGTTTCTGAAGGGAAAAGATAAATGCACATGTCAATCAGAATCGAATATATGACAGCGAGTATTTATTCCTATAGCATACCTAGTTATTGGATTTATGTGGGTCTTTTATCGTGGGATTGTAGGTTAGTTTTCGAAAATGATTAAAATTAGGATTATCTTAGGGGTAAGTTTGCCTCCTGCATACCATCTTACCTAATCCAACCGTCCTTAATCAATCAGCTTGGAGTACCTGGTTGCCGCCCATTCACGCCCTCTTCACTCACATCTTTCAAATTGCGTAGCCTATTCTGGCACCTCTTTGGATTAGTAAAAGCAACACAAAGTCTAAATAAGAGTTTTTAATACCTTCCGCAAATTCCGTTAATCGCCGCGTCTATCTACTCTACAGACAAACTCACCTTAACATCCTGTATTACAGGAGCCCCTGTAATCTATTTTCTATGGTGGGCTTAAATATTAAATTCTCACCACTTCTTGAAGTAGGAAAGAAACCAAATGTTGTAAAAACAGAATCCAGAGATCGCGGATTTAGGCATGTAGTAAAAAGATCGAAACTGTTTTGACGCTGCTTACAGAATAATGCTCCTAATAAAGTGTTTAAGCTGATTGCTGCTAGTACGAACAATGGACTGGTGCATTTGCACAGGGAAGGACAATTGAGGTCGACTCTGGGAAATCCAAATGTCCTGGTACTTCAGTGCAGACCTCACTACAAAAAATATGACTCGCTTTGAATCGATCACGATGCGCTAAAAGTTGTGGCTTGGAAGACTACAAGATAACAGGATAATTCGGTCCTTGCAGGATGAAGAATCAGGCTTCCATGGCTCCTTATGAATATGGCCTATATGGTACTTCTATTTAAATGGAAGCGGGCCTCTCCCTAGTTTCTGGGAAATCCTGGTCCATCGTGCGCTGACCAGATGGTGTACGGTCGCGTAGATGGGCTGTTTAGCTTGGTCAGTCACTTTCCGCGATCCTACCTTCGGCCATGCTGACTCAATCTAGCCACCGAGCCCAATGCGGTAGAGGCTGTGCAAGTCAACTATCACTGTAAGATAATGCACGCGCTAACCACTGTCGTTTGCCCACCTGGACGTGGGACACGCTGTGGGATTCCAAGGTTGACTCGGTCGCGACGGCTGAAATGACTTGAATCCTATTCTACCACTTCCCAAATGAAAATTATTTTTCATCTTATTCCACCTTCTAATTAACGGCAGATGCTCATTTCCGATTTAAGAAACCATCACTTACTCGTAGAATGAATCAACTTCTCAAACTAACATCAAAACCGTTCAATTATTTACTATTTCTGGAATTGGTTTGTGCCAGCCACCACCATACTCACTCAGTATTGTTGGTCTTCCGGTCTCCGGTCTTCTTGATTCTGTCTTGACACCGGTTGTCGGTGGGTAAGTAAAGAGAGAGTGCGGTAGGTGCAGTGCAAGTCTATTATTCATTAAAACTAATTCACGCGCAGGTCCCCGTCCCTGCACCATCCTGCTGTGGTGCATACGGTGGACATCGTCTAAAACGACGATTGAATTGTCGCTCAGTCTGGTCCCTTTTTATTATCGGGTGCTTCCGAAAGAGGAGGAAAAAATTGCCTGCCAAATGTTTAAAAACCGTCAAGATTTTTCTGTAGTCAGGATTAGAGGCATTCAATAAGAGAGATTGACATTAAGCAACTTTTTATTGTGTGATAACTTACATAAAACATTAACGAAGTTGAATGCATTTTATGGGATAGTGTTAGTCAACCAGTCAAAAGTTGCAACTGTAAAAAACAATTTCTTTGGAGTACAAATTCTCGACTCTCCTTCTAATTTCATTAAACTTTTTTGAATTAACCCTCTTTAGAGTTAAGCTAATTGGTTCATGCCCAGTCTAATATAAGCGTGTATACGATAACTGTCAACGGAACACCAAAAACACGCTGACAGTGTCTATACGATAACATTTTTCAACGACTGTAGGACTTGAAATACCGTAAATGGGCATTTGCATCGCTAACTTAGGTGAAAGACGCATCGTACATGTGTCCTAGTAAATGTATAATATGAACTAGGCCATGTGTGTCATTTGTATACGGGTTGCTTGGCTTTGTCAGCTGCTACACCCATGCCCACCTCCGGTTGTTTGGGCTCTGCCTTTGCCTCGGGACACGACGAATGTGTGAGGAAAGCCCGACATACATGCAGCATAAAGTTCTCTGTAAACAAACAACCGCATAAGCCATAACTTTGCTCTCATCACGGAGCAGCGATGAACATCGTCGTTCACGACTGTCGAAAATATCGCCTCAACGCACAACCACTGAGAGAACTTGTTGAAGGTAAACATGCGTCCGACAGAATACCATGGCCTTCGTGGTAATCATGCTCTTTTCTTCGAAAACCTGTGTATATTATCTTAGGAACAAATTTACCGACTAGGTTACGGTACAAAGACATATTTCTCCCATGCCACTGTATATTATGTCTGGTTTGTACATGTCTACCGGCGATACTTAGTCTCATCTCTTCAACTCTAGTCGATATTCATGTATGCGGGTAGGGGACAATTTAACGGCTTGACTACAATGAACAACATAACAACTGGTACACGGGATTTTGTAACCGATTTCATAGAGCGCTGGATATGCTCAAACCTTGCTCTTGCTGTCATGGGTTCGAGTACCACCGAGACTGCCGAGATTTTCACATCCAAATTTGCCAAAACACGTATTGGTGTCTTTTTAATTGAGTGAGCCAACACTATCCTTAGTGTTTACAAGCTGGGTGAGTACAGCAATTGTAGGTTTGCCAGCTACCTGAATTCGGTGTTTTTTTCTGTGTATTTCGACCATCTCTCATGCATTCTTCACACAAGATTGTTCGTTAGCCGACCGGTTTTGGCGTCTGGGTGGTATTAGATCTGGAAATACCTTTTAATGCGTTCATCTTTGAACAAAAACAGGAGGATATCCATTTTAGGAAAGTACTTTTAAAAAAAACTATTTTTTGTTTATTCTTCGGATAACTCTTAGTCAGTTACCATAGATGTTCAATACAGGGACGATCCGATACTCATGTGTAAGCCATCATTTTTAACATTACTAATCATCTTCCTCGATTAGCTACAAGAAAAGGACCTCTGTTTGGCAAGTTTTTTTTAATATTTGAGAGTATAATAATCAATCTAATTCTAAGTACGTTTACTTTACGACTCAGAAAAAACGGTTTGGAGGAAGATATTATATTGTATTTATTTGCTTGGGGTTTATTATAAGAAGCTCAGGCCACACATTTACACATAATCTGCACTCCAGGATGTCTGCTCCCTCATTTTTAAAAAAAACTCATAGTTTTAGATTAGCCAATTTGCGCTTTTGTGTAACGGAAAAATCCTCGAACGTCATATCTTCTGCTCTTGCGAGAACAAGGTCAAATGACCTTTCCTTTAACAAACTTCCACATTGGGATTAATCTGCTCAGTATTTACTGTTTAGGACAAATTTTCGGCCTTATGGGTCCGGCTTTCTCCCAGAGGTGTAATCGCTTTCTCACTCTAACCTTGATGGGACACGAATAATTGCACCCACAGCTGGCGATTAATGTCGCTCGCTGATTGTAACCACGATTTATTGCCCACGGCCATATGTGACCGCGCACACGCACAACCGCGCATCTGCCAATTTGAACGTTTTGATTGGAGCGGACAGTAGGCAGCGCGAAAGCGCACACCACTGAGCAGCGTCCGTTTTAATTAGGCTTAAGCCTTCCCCCCGAGACCCGATCATGGCTGTGGCGTAGCACGAGGTCCAGTCTCACCGATTGGCCGGGAGATACAGAAAATCTCGAAAACGTCCACCCATCCATGCGTGATACCCTATCACCCTCTAATGAATAATTGAGGGGATTATGATTTCAAAGTGCAATTTACGACTTGAACTCTAACATGGGGAGTGGGGCCTGATCTTGCAAGGGCAGCTGCGCAAAACTAAAAGCGCATCTGATGCTCGTCCAGCAGTATGCACTAAGAAATTCTGGGCAGCTGGTGGGCTGAGTGAGTCCACGTTGTTCATAAAATCAATAGGATCTGATAGTGTTAATATGTATATGACGCTCATTGGCCTCTGAGCAGGGGAGCCTTGATTATGAGTTATTGCCTGTTTCGAAGGTTTTCAACGAATGTCACTATATAAAACCTGGTATGTCGATTCAGATTTCGAATTCACTTGCTGGGAACCAAAGTATCCTTAAAAACTCATTCGAATACACGACAGTGCCGTGTATAAACCTGTCCGGATGGCAGGACGGAAAACTGTATTTCCCTTTTCGGTAAGGATGCCTTGTATGGCCGCCTAGACAGGACATGGGAACGGGAACAACGCCTCAAACTTCAAATAGCTGGCCTTGTGGTAAGGTCCAGGAAGGGTAAATATTCCCGTCTTAATGCTAACCCGAACATAAACCGAACTATAATGTTAATGTTAACCCTAGCTCGACCTTAAACCTAAAGCCTACAGTTAGCACGAACTCAAACCTTAACCCTTAGTCTAATCCGGACCCTACTCCTAACTCTGACCTAAGCCCAATATTAAACATAACCCTAAAATTAACCCTAACTCTCATCGTAATCCTAAATATAATATCAGCAGAATTTAGCTCAGATTCACATGTATTGTGGGCAGTTCGCATTCCCGTGACCTGTTTAGATGGCAATGCAAGGCCTCTTTACCTCTTTTTATGGGAGAAAAGGTCTCCATGCGAATCTGCTGGTTAAAACATCGGGCGCGAAGCCTGAGGTTGGGATACTTCTGGCAGATGTCGACAAGTCAACGATGATCACTTCAATGTGCCTGTCTTTGCCAGCAAAGCTTGGTGGGTGATTCTTCAATCCTGCTACGCCTAACCAGCAGTGTTACCCAAACGTCTTTTAAAGATCAGGGCTGTTAAGTGACCGAAGGTATACGCTGAGATGTCTAACCTGTCAAACCCTTGTTGGAGTGCTAAATGGGGTCTTGAAAAAATTGCGACACATTTTGTTGCATTTATAAATTTCGAAATCTGCTGACTGTTGCTCAAGACATGTGAGTTGAAGGCCAATGTTTGCTTGACTGCTTCAAGGTTTGCTTCACATTCTGTCGGGTGATTAGTTCCTTGGATAAGCAATCATCTGTCACCTATCTTAACTTAATCTTCTTCCTAGTTTTTGGAATTAAACAGCTTTAAAACCGACGACCGCTACCGTGTGCCTACGTGCACATTAATAAGCTATGTGGTGTGTTGACCAGCTGTCACAAATCATTGCCCATAATCCTCAAAAATAGTATCTTCTTAAGTTTTGGACTCGCAAATACATTGCCGCGTGCAACATATAAGGCAGCTAATTAGAGATTAATGTACCGATGTATAGCACATGGACACAGTTCTGTGAAGCAACCTGCGGCCTTGTAACACCAGTCATTTACTGATTTTACGTTATCTGATTCCATTGCTATTAGCATACTTATGACTGCGAACCTACACCATACCGTTCGTCTTATTTATTAGACGTGTGCGACTGCTGTATTCAGCAACAGTCACCGGATTACTCTTTTCCTGTTCAGTCATTTTAGCGACTGAACCAACTTCTGAGTTTCCCTCAAAATCATGTTCCAAACGGTGACCATCTAATCTCAAGAAAAGTCAATCAAATTTAAGAGTGGGAGCACTGGGAGCATTCGAAAGCCTGCTTTACGATTACATAACTTTTGCCTGGGTTACATGCACACAAAGTCGTTTTCCCTAGCCTTTAATAAAAAAATTGTTTCAAGGCGCAAAGCTGCTATTTGTACGTGGAATCTTCACAAATTAAATCAGTGAGCCTGGCCTAGCCAACGCTCCAGAAGGAAGCCGCTGAAAACGGGAAAAGAAGAGCAGAGCACCCGGTTACATCCCGGTCTTATTCGCCTCACTTTTCCTCGCTGGCGAACCATGTTAAGGACCGGAACTTAATAAATAATTTGGATGTAGTCCGACACCCACTTAAATTAGCGCTTCCCGTCAAAAGGTTTGGAAGGGCAGACATGTGCCAATTGAGTAGACTTTTTGCGGATTATTCGCGGAATAAGTTGGTTCTTCCAAGAACGCCTTTAAAAAAACGGTGTGGCTGTTAGTTTGTCAGTTATATACAGTCGGCATAAACTGTTCTTTCCATGATTAACCCTTCGTATTTCCGACACTTCTCACACGCATATTCTTAAAAGACAGAGATTTCGACAACATCTTACCAAGAAAGATGGTTGCTACTTTTGGATACCAACAGACACCAGCAAAGCGAATAATTTAAATCAGTGTTACGGAACCTTTCCAGTCATCGAAGGTACTTATAAACACAAGGGAGACTGGAATGACCATTAGTGGCCCATTAGCCATCATCAGCCAGCCATACTCGTTCAGTATATAGCTCTCCACGTGAGTGCTACGGGTAAATGAATAAAAGAGCATACCGGTTTCTTAGACAGTCAAATACTATATGCTGGGTTTCATAAACCGAAAGTGCGAAGCGTTCCGGGAAGAGTTTAGAGAAGCAATAGGCTCATCGGGAATACGGAAGTCGACGCGTGAATTTTTGAACACGTACAAGCGCACTGTCATGGGTTTATACGAAAGCGTTTCGCAGATAAGGCGAATGAGAGTAGAGAAGTCAGAATTAGTGCTCCCATTCCACGGATTTGAGGATGGAGAAAGAAGGGGCATGGTTAGGCTCAATATTTCTTGGAGTGAAGTGATGAACACCCAGTCCGCGGAAAGCTATATGCTGCGCTAATGCCATGACTCGACGTGTCCGAAGTGGATGAGCTCAGCGAGATATGCTAGTAAGCACTCAAATTTGAGATGGCGACTCCTATTTTTTCCCCAATGGAAACTTGGATCTCAAAAAACTCTCATTAGGGTTTAGTGTGAGCCGTTCGAATAATTGAAACGACTTTCAGATTACAGTAACGGCCGAGTTAGACGGAGCGCAGTAGAGCGAAAGATCAAGGCGCCTTTCGGTGTACAGTCCTGTTATGTTCAGAATGCATCCTAGACCATCCATCTACATAGTTTAAAGTCACACAGGAGCAATTTTTCGCATGAGATATGCTAATAAACCTTGTTCAGAGACTCCTCTGCTACGCAGTTTTCGGTTTGTGACAGCGCCAACCGCAGGAATGACAGGATTTTGGGCGATTCTTGGGTCGAAATCTGTCAGCAGTTGTAATAAACATACAAATATCCAGGTCACCCTTTAAATTTGGCCTTGCAAGCTGAACGCTGGCTGTTATTTCGGAGGCAAGTTTCTAGTTGAGTCATTGGATACACATTGCATTTTGATAAATTAACTGGATACTCGAACTAGATTTTAGGCTAATCTTCGTTTTTGTGGCAGATTATCCTGAAGCAGTTCATTTTGTGGGTGGCATTATTGTTGTGTCTGTGCTTGAAGGAGATTTAACTACTGGTATTATGTCTGTAGACCGTCACTGTCATGCTTCCATCGGCCAATCCCTGCATATGAATATTTAGAAATGGGATTTGGTCAGCTTCGTTCTCATTGTGTGTTAATTTTATTGCTGCAAATAGGTCAATTGTTAGCAGGTGGAATTGCTCCACCCTGTTCCTCTTTATGTCGTCAATTTCATGTTGGCGATAAGTGTGTCCTCCTTTTTAGAATAAAAACAATTCCATAAAATAACGTGGTAGCGGTACGAACCCTGTTATTTCATTAAATTGTTGCCCTTAACGGATGTTTAACTTGCGGCAGTTTCTGAAACAAGGGGCTGCCTCATTTACTGATAGGCCACTGCATTTATCGGAATGGATCCCGCAAAGCATTTTCGAGAGTTCCTAGGGTATTGGCCTTCCAAAGGGTACATTAGTATGAAAATTTTCTAATATGATGCCACCTGATGGTCTTCACTAAGGAAGAGTCGACAAGATGACGTTCGAACGCGGGCATTCCGGTGACCAGGAAAACAATCTGCGCGTTACGCCACAGAAGTGGACTGTTATAATGACGCCAAGGAGCAGTATGGAGGCTTATGAGCGCATATAAGTGGTTATTCCTGCCTCCAAGGCACTGGGTCAATACACCAGATCACTAACTGTCCTGCCCGCGGACGCGCTGATACCTGTTCCACTTTCGGCTGAAACTGATCCTCAACTTCCACCTCACTCCCTCTTCTTCTTCTTCTTCTTCTTCTTCTTCTTCTTCTTTTTATTCTTCTTATTATTATTATTATTATTATTATTATTATTATTATTATTATTATTATTCTGCCTCTCCTTTCGTGTCCACAGAGAGGGAGCTTTAATTGACACTAACACCCTCCCGCACGAACACCACTCCTCTAAGCCTTTTTATGACGAGGGGATGTTGGCAAGAAGGCGAAGACACCTGAGCTGGGCTCCGAAGTTCAGAGAAGGGCCTCTTCTTTACTTTCCAATTTAGGTTGATATTTGCTTAATTCACGCTACTATGAGGGCTTATAATAGGGACCTTGTGATGGTTCACCGTTCAGAAGATCTCTGAAAGAACGGAGTACACCTTTCAAAAGCAGAGTATTAATTCAAATATGGCTGTATGAAATCATTAGTTAGTGAACTCAATAGCTAACAGACTTTGGCTGCAGAACCTGAAAATGAAGTTTTTACTGTTTATTTGTGGAAGCTAAATATAAAAATTGAACTGCTAAAATGAGAGAAAATCTAAATTCCCGTACAGTGGAGGTCGTACACGCTGCAGATAGTCGAAAGATAATTTAATGTGAACTTAAAATTTTTATGAAATACTCTTTTTCTGCTTATCTTGCCTGAAAAGTTTCTGTACTAACGGCCGTTATGATCGCCCTATTAATCGAATTGAGGGCAATATAAGCTCGTGCTTTTGAACAAACTTTCATTAAAAATGATGCGAGACCTCAGTATATCTTTGTAACTGCCTCAGATTCCATTAAAGGCGGACGCATAGGCCTTGGATTTTAACATCGGACAGGGCGAATTCTGGAATGTCAAATACCAGAGGACTAGAACCTGAATAGGACTGATGGAGGAGGATAAAAAACAGTCCTTTTTCAGACGGTGACACTTCCTTCTATTTTTCTGTGTATTTCGTCAGCTTCAGCTTCACCGAGGCGCTTTAAATTGTCTATCGTTTTTGAAAAAACGCTAGGAAATGTATTTACTTTTGACAAGATATTCCTGTAAATAGTGATTTTTCGAAGAACAAGGTAAAGAGGCATTCACTTGAAGTTTTTGGTTGATAAACTTGTCTACTGTCCTTACAGTTAGGATTCAAATATAAGTCTCAAGCCACAAAAGTAATCCAAATTCTACAGCCAATTAATGGCTGCAAGCTAACCTTTTGACCAACCAATATGCGGAAAGCTCAGAAATGTGTTAAAAATTCTGATTCAAAGTTTTTGTTGGAAATCCTAAATATAATTACAAATTCATATGTTGTCTGAAAGCAACTAAGAAGAAATACAAACTTTAATATCGGAATCCTGTTAATTGATAATAGTTTGGTTTAGTTCGTTGTCACTAAAAGACTTAAAATTAGGATTCTCATCTAAGCACAGAGTATTTTTACACCAAAGGCTTATGGGATCAAAGATGAGACGCATTCTGAAAAAATTCCAAGAAAGCTAAATCAAAACCAAAAGCCTAAATTCTCTCAAGAACGACTAGATTACGTTCTGTTGCAAGACTTTTGAAATCGGATGACAAGCATTCTCTTGATTCGGACACGGACTGAACTCGGTTGCAACAGTTCCGAGGAACAACCATTCAAATGCGAAATGAGTTATTAAGTAATTAAGTCGACAGCCCTTTTGTTGAGTCACGGGCCAACTGTCCTGTCGGATGCGTCCGTGAGTACCGGGAGGAGATCGAGCCCAAAGCACAACGAGATGAGCGGGGTCCGTACCCCAATAGGTGCACTCATCTTCACCTTCCCCATCAAACCTGACAGGGCACAGGGGCTACGGCTCAGCGGTAGCACTTGACTCAATGGACACAGATCCAGGGTTCGATTCTCAAGTTCTCGAAAACGGGTATGGCTCGCTGATGACCGCTAATAAACCAAAATGACCATTCCAATCTTACTTGCCTTTATTGACAATCTCCTCCTGGATGAACCTTCCTTAGGTAAAATGAAATCATGGTGAGACCACTACTTATTTTTATAGTAGGAATGCATACTCATAAATTTGAGGCTAGAATGCGGAAAATCGTGTTTCTGTTAACACGATTAGAGGAAGCATTTATTGCTTAAAATCGCTTAGTAGATTCATAGCAGCACGCACTCGGCTACGATTTGGCTCTACATGAGGACTTAACTGTTCAAAAAAGTCCCTAATTCAAGAAAGAGACGAAAACCAGAAAATTAGGTAAGTTAATGTTGACATTTAACATGCATACTGCAGGAAAAATGCCACTAAAATAACTTTAGACGTTATGTACGCATTCGGTCCCACCTTTAAATCACTATTAGCCCACAGGTCCGTGCTGCTTAATTGATTGTAGTCGTTAAATTGTCAAATCCCTATCCAGCAAACGAGTTTGAGACGAGTTGCCCGTTATCACAAATTCATATGTTTTCTGAAAGCAACCAAGAAGAAATACAAACTTTAATATCGGAATCCTGTTAATTGATAATAGTTTGGTTTAGTAAATTGTCACTACAAGACTTAAAATTAGGATTCTGATCTAAGTACAGAGTATTTTTATACCAGGTCCGTGCTGCTTAATTGATTGTAGTCGTTAAATTGTTAAATCCCTATCCAGCAAACGAGTTTGAGACGAGTGGTCTGGTATCCTCCGAGCCTTGGCAAAGGGTTGCAGATAGTCTCACAGGGGACCCCTTGCAGAAAGGAGGACACTTCCACTCCCTTCCATAATCATGCTAGACGGGTAAAAGGCACTTCCTAGTTATAGTCTTTCAGTTCAGTTAATATCTTATCTTGCTCACACTACCGGATCTGCACGTGGTAAAACACTTTCCGTGTTGAATTTATAAAGCAAATTTTACAGACAGGTTACATAATACAACACATAGTGAACGCATCCTCTTTATCCAAATATTCTTTCAAATGGCGATGATTAGAACTACCAGGAAACTGCTTTCGTATTTTGAGAATTTAAAATGTAAAACACTAAAAATGTAACTAGCCGTTGCATGCTTTTTCCCTTACACAGTTGCGCACTAACCACCTCTTATACATCAGGTGTTCTGGAGCTTAAAATTGTCACTCCACCCAAGCATCCGACATGCAATGTCGTAAACCGGTCACTGATGCTCTAATTTGCCATATTTCAGGGCAGTTCCTTTCAGGCCATGAAAGGCGCAACTGTTTACGTTTCGAACAACTGGCCAGTTCAGTCAAGTGCTTTTCCAGTCTCCATGCCTGGCCTAATTGAACAAAGTATTTAAACATACACAAGACGCGATTTTTATGATGTCTTTTTCGCGGCCTGGCGGTTTACTGCTGAAAGCGGGCGGGGTCGAGGTAACAATTTTTAATTGCAGCAGTACAACCTGCACTCAGTTGTACATCTGCATGTGTAGATTAAATGAAGCGTAAAAACTTGTTAGGGGAGCCTCTTTTCGCCGTATTAATCGCGTTCACAGTATTCGCGCGACCAGGAGTGAAGGTGGCTGTGGCGGCGGGGGAGAGGGGTGAGGGAGCGGGTGAGGTAGGAATGTGAAGAAAGTGCAGTGAGGCACACACGCACACGCCCTGGCTAATCAAAACTAGGACCGTCAATCCTCCCGTATTACCTGATTCATACTTGACCGGGGCCTTAACTGTTGACCTGACACTGCGTTGATGCGTGTAAAAGTTACTATAAAATGAAGGGGGAGGGGCGGGGTGAAGGGGAGCAGTGTGGATTCGTTCAAGTGGGTGGGGGACGTGGTGGAATATGAGAAACCGAATACCGCGACAGTCCTACCAAGGAAACACTACCTAGCAATTTTTTCCATTTGTAGGAACGCGTTATTAATTTCAGGTTCTCTTAGGCATCCATCCTGATTAGTCTTAAGCAAAGACAAAAGCCACTCACGCAGGCTTTTTGTAAATCGTTGGCGCACAATTATTTGTCGGTTTGGCATGAACCCCTTTTAGGGCTAAATTCGGCGGCGCTGACAATGAGCACGTTAGATAAAGCGAACAGGGAAGACAACTGGCTCTTAGTACATACAGGAGCAAATATGCTAGGAAAGATAGCTGTAAGTTTTCAACTGCTAAAACACTGTATAATGATGCGAATAAAAACTATAAATTTAAGGAGAAGGAGACATTGCAATGTTGTTAAAGTGCAATAAAGAGGGATAAAATTTGCTTCTTTTTATATTGACAAAGAAACGGGGCTTCATGTGGTGAAACAGAAGCGCAACCTTTGAGGTTTGATTTGCATACGCAAGACTTGGTGGTATAACCGCAGTACAGTATATTACACGATCATAACACAGTGACTGATGAACATCGACGCTAATATACATTTAAATTTTCGGTCTGTGCCTGTAGACCCTAGAATATACGGATTTACTCCAAGGTGGAGATTTATTTCCGAGAAAAGTAAACATTTCTCATTTAAAAACTGGAGTATCTACCAGAAAGCACACGGGGAGGGATCGGAACCCACTGATGAGCCGAACCCCTCGGAGCTGTGTCATGCAGCGATAGAATAGTGGTGAAACACGTGTCTGAGCTTTTAGCTAATACTTGCGCTACCAGTATGGTGCACCGTTTGACCCTAATTTTTATAATTTATCAAGCATTGAACCTTTTCGTCCGGAATTTCCGACGATGAAACTTCAATTACTCCTTTTCCAAAAAAAACCGTAAAATACGACCGTGCTACCTACCAACTTATTGTCATAGGATAAGTGGCCATTCAAGTTTGCCGCCGGTTTATATTTGTGCTGATAGCAGTGAGAGTTGCGTTCGTAGTATTAAAGGTGAGATTAGCCAGGCCATTAAACATAATGCTTATATAAATTTCGGACCTAATAAAGAAATTCAGAAAGAAGACTTTCTGTTATCTAGAATAAATAAAATGATTAACTCACTTGCAGGCATAAGATCCCCAGTGTTTTGAGCCAACAAGTAGGAAAACATGAGGCGTCAGAAGAGAAGGTGTGCATTTTAAGGCACATCTTAGTGTCATATGAAATGTAAAATAAGCTTGTTTTTTGAAATCCAAAGATTTAATTAAGTGGATGGTAGAAAAACTAGGAACATGTTCCCATGTAGCTAGTATTTCCTCAGGCAATTGTACTGTTTTTAATATTGGTAGTTGGCAGTTACCGCAAGGACCTCTTCTTGCTACAGTATTCGTTACCGAATCAATTACAAATGCCTGGTGTGCGAAATGGTATAAGCTCACAGCTCATAGATCTTTGATTTCTTGTCATATGCAGGAGGGATAGGTTTAAGTTAATGTTCACATCCACATAAAAACTATCCGTCAGGATAGAACAAGGGAAGAAAGAAGGAGGAGGACTACTAGTACACACTAAGGGAAAACAGAATGGAGGGAAAGGTGTTACCGAACGGAAGGACGTCTTGAAAAGACTTGGACAAAAAACACATTAAAAACCGAGAAACGTGGGGAGTGAAAGGTAGGAGAACTGAGAAGAAAACGAAATGGATAATCCAACATATAAAAATCAGAAATGGCAGAAAAACAAGAAGAATAAGAAGAAGAAGAAGAAGAAGAAGAAGAAGAAGAAGAAGAAGAAGAATGAAAACGTATGATTTTTCCCGCTTGCAACCACTAAGGCAGTGTTTTCGCGGGTCATTTATAAGTGTGTTACCAAAGAGTGGGGCTAACGTCCGGGGCTCTATCGGCTATCGACGGCATACGAGCCGGAATTGGCTATCCCAGCCTCATTGATATTGTCACTGGCATTTGAATGCTTTTGAGGGAGCTTACCTGATATTCCATGAAATAGAGGGGTCATCGGTGTCACCAAAGACGTCAGTGAACACCATTTCCGTGCAAATAAACTGTAAACGTGTCAGTCAATATTATTTTTAAAAGACAAACTGGAAGTTGCAATATTTAACATCCTGAAAAAGTAAATTAGTATGCTACGTAAAAGCTGATGGCTGCAATGATCGAGCTCAAGCGCACTAACTGCAACACATACTTTGCAGCTGGGACAACGACCACTTTGGCGTTACTAGTGCTTACTGAGGCGAGCGATAATTGATCCATAATATTGATTGCCTATCGTTTTCTCTCCACCGGCGACTCCAACGCAAGCATAGAGTGCATATTCTATCTCGCAATCAGGTTAGGTCGACGAAATTCCTCCTCAGATGACTTCAGTAAAAAATACTTACCGCTTCTCTGAGCTGAAATGGACGAACGCAAGTTACGGCTGGTGCCTGCCTTATCAAACTCTACGACTCCAGCTGTGCGGCGGTCATCACGTGGATATTCAGCCACAGACAGGATTGTCAAGACACCGTCGGGAATGCTGACAAAAATATGGATGGGTTACATCACCGCCGCCACCATATTTTTCTGCCTACCTGGTTGTCTCTGGTGAAGAAGTAGGGCATGAATCGGAAACAAGGGCACTAGAAGCTTTTCTAGGTTGAAACTCAGGTTATTAGCTATCTTCGACCACAATCAACACCAGTAAAGTTCAATTCAGTGGCCACGTGTGATAAGCATTTAAATGGATCCTTAATTCCACGGTTGGCTTAAGCCCTGTTTGTGTGCTGTAGTTCAATAACCCTTTAGTTCACCTCAGTGTTTCGCTCCAATTAAAGTATTAGGCTGACAGGCGGGGGAGGTTGGTGCTAAGAACTTTTCCCTTATCAAATCAGAGGGTAATAGCGTTCTTGCTATGCAACTGAGTCAACATTTCATTCAAATTTTATCATATGGCTGGGGTTTATTGTTATTTTGCCAGTTTGTAGAAGCATTCTGTTAGCTGTCGGTCCATTATCGAAAGAAACAGAGACAAGATATTTCCTGCCAGAAGGACCAATTTCAGATAAATTGTTTTTTAACCATCAGCCCTCATCGACAGTTCAATATTGCCTTTCGGAATTGCTTGTGGTAGACCAACTGTACAGCCTAATTTCACTGGAAATAACACTGCACCTAGCAGAGTGACTTCACGAGAACGTGCATTAGTCTGATAAGTTTAAAACTCGCATTGTTATTCTGATGTTAAAAGCGGAAACTGGAAGACTTTCAAGGCCATACTTGGCTGTTCCTGCTTCGAAAAAAATAGATCGGTGGCCAATTTGTGAAGCCAGTGCTGAAACCTGCTGAATAACATAGGTGTAAAAACCGTGCCGCACGCAGGATAAACTGTGTTATAATCCACTTTTGTCTCGTTCCTGGGCCTCGTAGAGACAAAGATCTGCTTATCAGTGCGTTGGATTTCGCATTTAGTTTAGTTCTTCCACATGAATATTCAATGAACTTATTGTAATGTTACCTCGAATATGAAGGTGAGCCATTAGCATATGCAGGAAAAGGCGCGAAGACTGGTCAGAAAGTTTTATCGCTCTCTCAAATAGAAGGACCTCCATATTCGTTTTATATAAGCTAAGGATTCTTGGCAAACCAAAATCCTGGCTTACGGCAACGAGTCCATGAGCTAAATATTGCATAAAGAAGGAGAAACAGAAAAAAATATTGCCGTATTATGTGCGTGGGATTAATTTGCACGCACGTTGGCCAGGCAGGTTAATATCTTGTTACCACTCATATTGAGCATAAACAGATTGCCAACCGACATAACTCTACACCCCTCGTTTTTAAGCACTAAATTGAAAACAGATGTCATCTCGCTGGAAGTTAGCTGCATGACCACAGCAAATCCCCTCGAGTTGACTGATGAATGAACTCCAAAAGGGACAGATTAGACCCTAATTCCAACCTCTGCTAGCACAACCCACTGATCATTCTATTTTCAAAGCACTCCAGCATGGCAACGACATGTTTTCCGCACTTCCAACGATCCACTATTAAATTCCAGCGGCAATTGATGAGAGTCATCCTTCTTCCACACCTACTGTCAGCAGCATGCATATGTTCGTCTTAGCTCCTCTATGCTCCGTCTTCAGGCCCCCACCAACCCGAGCTCCTCTGTCTGAGGATGGACTGTTCAACGTTTCGCAAAGAATCGCTCGTTTTTCAGTAATATAAATGTCAAAAATGCAATGTAGAACCGCATTTGCTTGAAATTGATATTCCAAAAATACGACGCGGCTGAATTTCCAGCTGTGAGTGGATTTTCCCCGTCAGATTCGTGTTAAGAATTTGCTCACGGCATACCCCCATCTGTCCACGGGACAAGGGAAGGAAATGGTCAGTTCCTAAACAGGCAAGACGCAGACAGCTGTTTCACGGTTTTTACCGATCATCAGTACACCATATGACACAACGTCCGTTTATCGTCAGTAGCAAACTGGCGGGCGGACAGAATGGGATCGAGTGAGATCCTAACCACACTAGTGAGGGTGTAACGAACCACAGTTCCGACAGAATTGTTTAAACGGACCAGAGGCACTTTTCGCGCGGACCCCGGATGGGAATGGAGTGATGGAATGTCGGTGAAGATGCCGGTGCCCCCTTCCAATGTCAAACGCTGACCCCCATCCCCACGATTACCGTCGCTGCTTATCGAATCGTTATCCTCCGCTCACTGTCAGCATTCCCTCATCCTGACCCTGCAGTTGCCCACAGCATTGCACTTCCCACCGGTTTTCCAACGGACATGACATAATTCCCCCCACTCCAAAAGGGACATAGCTTCATGTAACGCTCCCTTCCTTATTTTCTATCGTGTCCTTTCATACCTTTATATACTTCTTATTAGTAGAATCCATTTCCGATATTTCTATCGTTCCTTATAATGACTGTTGCCTTTGGGTGATCGGCATGGTGCTTAGAGACCCTGTTCAATAGGCGCATCGTCTAATAACGACTACAGGTGCGTTACTCGCCCGTGTGTGTGCCAACCCCGAAGCCCTTGGCCGCTACATAATGCGCTTGCTTGAAATGTTCAGTGCCCGAACCAATGAAATGTGAGCAATATCGCCTTAATTACTGATTGGCCAAGCGGAGTGCTAGGCGCCGGCACAGCATGACCGCAGGAAAGGATCATCGCTCAAGCGTCCCGTCCAATTATAATCGAGGGTAGACAGTAGAGCAAAAATAAGAAGCACGTCAACTAGAACCATCCTAAAAAGGACATTTTCCGATTCACGCAAACCCTGACTTCGAGGAAAAATGTAAGCATATATGTTTTCTGTTGGCAAGTGTGTTTTATCAAGATTTTAAGGATTCCATAGTCATAATGACTAGTTTTAGGGCAAATTATTGTAAAGGAAAATAAGGTCTTTCATTTTCTGCTCTATATCATCCATAGAACCTTGAATCTCCTAGAAAAGTTATGAATTTGTATATAAGCTAAGTCAATGTAAACATTTGGTGCGTTTCAGAATTAGGTGCGTTAAAGTGCATTATATTTTCTTTTTGGACTTGAACAACGCTTTTTAGTTCCCTGTTAGCCATTTTTAACGTTTACTTTGTAATAAGGACGGACTAGGTTTTGTGCAGTTACGACACTCAAAAAACTTTTAGCGCAATTCTTTCGTAGTATATTTAGTAGGAAATAGGAATAGGTATCACCCGTAACACAGGTGGCTTTGCGCTAAATTCCGGGTGATTATCATTCAGGTTAAGGCTTGCGTTATATTTCGAGTACGGACACGAGCATATTTATCCTTCCTGCAAGTTATCGCAGAATAACATGTATTACCGGGGCTCAAAACCAGTCTAAGTAGAATAATTATTCGTGTGTACATGTAATACCTACCCCTGTCCAAAATATTAACCTCCCATCGCATCCAAAACAATTGAATTGCGATATAAAGATATGAAATCACGGAGGCGGGAAAATTCGGCCGCGGTTGGACTACTGGTGTCACAGCCCGTATGCTCTACTGCTAATAATGATCTTTACTTAAGAAATGTGATTAAGCTTTCAGGACCTTTGTCTCGTCACTCTTCTGATAGGTTTAGAATAAGCTAGCACTCCTTTGATATTTCCTGGATTTATGACATTTTGATAAGGTACAGTATATTTCCTAATTCACTAAATTGCGTTAATTTCCCCAAAATCCCTGTATCTTATTCTGCTGCTTCCTTTTCCATAACTGCTACAACATCCTTCTATCATAATGCGTGAGGTGAGGTTAGAATGACCCTTAACGCAGGTAGTTATCATACACTCCAGCATGGATGTTGGTCTAGCAGTTCACAAGTTTGCATCAGAGATTAATTGCTACCTACCAACATTATAAACTACCTGAAGTTTGCATGAGTACCTTTATTCCCATTAATTTCCCCTGTTTAAAGAAGCTTGAATTGCGGTCTCCGAAGGTTATCAGAACTTCGGAGTTTGGGTAAGGTTGATTGACAATGGTTAATAAACCAAAAATGGTTACTCCATTCTCCCTTGTCCTTGCTTCCACGGCTTTTTGCAATTGAAATATAAAACAACCACCCCATAAAATCCTTGATAAGTGAATATTCATTATTCGCATATCAACCGACAGTCCCCAGCGGCCCACTCAGTAGAGCCCTCGGTGCGAATTAAAGGCCGGCGACTCACGTGTCCCAGGACCCCCAGCGGGTGCGAGTCCAGCATCTCCATATTCTATCACATAATAAATACCCCTTGATTTACTTACGAACTCTCTAGCGTTTACACAATAAAGTCAAGGAAGTCCGATTTTCATATGATGCTTCAGAACAACCTCGGCTAGGGGTTACGTACAGGCGTAGATCCCATTTTAGAGAATTAGGCTGGGTTCGTATAACTTCGACTGATGTGGACCGAATGCCGGCAAAGACAGAGAAGACTGGGATGAACATATTTTCTTATTAAACGTTGCCACCCGCACTCCTTCCCATAAAGGGAAAGCCATGTGCCTAAAGATGGCAGAAGTTAGGGCTTCTTTACGTCACGCACCAATCACTTCTCTGATTGTGAAGGATTGACAAGTTGATTCAATCATCACGGATCTGTCGGAAGTCAGTACGTCCGAACTGTTATCGCCAAGACCATCAAAATTTGCAACGTCCGTCATTTGGGTTATTATGCTCACATGCGTGATAAAAGAAGTCGGAAAAGAGGACCCGGTACGACACATATATGTGTACCCCATGAACTATCTCCTTACAAAGTACCTCTTATGCACTAAAACAAGCAAGCCAAAAATACTATATCTTCTTTGCATTTGTTGAAGAATACCAAAGTTCATCTCCTGAAAGGCCACTTTTCCCAGCATTCCTGTATAACAGGCGTTTTTGCATCATAGTTCAGTGGTACACATTAATTTCCGAACAGAAAACTATTATCCTATCACTGAGCAAGAGAAAGTCAAGATGGAGTACGAGCAGGCAAACCTCTGAGAGAGCCGTTGACTCACAGTTCTGGGCTATAGGCTTTCTATGATTAGGTATAAAAATAAAAAGCTCTCGAGTAGTTAAAAAACTGATACTTAGCTCATTTGGACCAAACTTCGGAAGAAATAGCTCGGAATGAATAGTTAAAAAGGACTGCTTATACAGCTCTTGGCAGGAAGGTTGGCACGGAACCATTGAGCTCTAAGTACCAGCATAAAATTTCACTTATCAGACCGGTGCAGATGGTAGTGTAGAAAAATCAGATAACTCCCTGAAATTTATTTTGCCTCTCTCTCTCTCTCTCTCTCTCTCTCTCTCTCTCTCTCTCTCTCTCTCTCTCTCTCTCTCTCTCTCTCTCTCTCTCTCTCTCTCTCTCTCTCTCTCTCTCTCTCTCTCTCTCTCTCTCTCTCTCTCTCTCTCTCTCTCTCTCTCTCTCTCAACCAGATGCACGGAAATCACACCGGATACAGTCTGTTGTCCGCTTTACCTCACCCCTACACACTACCAGTGTTTCAAGGATTGAGCCCCAACTTTCAGATGATTCCGGGAGAGAGCATGAATCTGGCTTGCCCTGTGGACTTCCTTACACCATTGCCCCTGTTATTTCCCAGTACACTTCGAGCCATGGGACTGCCTCCGCTTCTTTCTCAGTTTGGAGAACCGCCATCACCTAGCTTGGCAGGTTCAGTGACTGTGGAAATTCCCCAACCAAACTTACATTTTGAACAGCCCTCCCTCTCCTCCTCGCCTTTCCGACGAGCGGGTGGTAGATCTCAGAGCATGGGGGACAAATGGCCCCTTCTACGGCACGAGCAGACCAGTTTTACATCCTCAAGTTGCACAGATGGTAGCGGTGAGACAAACGTAGTAGAGGTAGAGGCAGATTGGTCTACCGCAGAAAGCTTTTGTCACAACACCAGCTTACTCAACAGAAGGACGAGAATGACAACAGAAAGTCAGGGAGAGGAGAAAGGAGAGGCTGGTGATCAAGTGACAACTGTCGAAGAAACACCAGTGTGTGCGTATGATACGGTGGTAGCGAAGCGACCATTGGACGGTGAAAATTCGTCCAGTAGTGAGGCCAAACGCTATCGGACCACCTATTCGGCTTACCAGACCAAGGTGCTGGAGGGAATCTTTGAAGAGGAGCGCTACATCAGTCGACCACAGAGAGCTCAGCTAGCTGCACAACTACAACTGCCGGAGAATACGATTAAGGTTAATCAACTTTTTCTTCTTTGGTCCTGCTACATTTTAAATATTTCACAATATAGTATTGATCCCCAGTAACAGACAGGAGTAGGAGCCCCCCTCGTAATACAGATGGTCGTGCGCTCAATTCCAGAGAGAGTAGGGTTAGGAAGAAGGTTAAGGTTAATGTTAGAGCTAGAGTTAGAACAGGTTAATATTTAGCCTTCCTGGAATTTGGAGAATGACCGCCTGTTTTACTGGAGGGAAAGAGGAGGCGGGAGGTTTCAGTTCCCTTGTCTTACAGGTATTCCAATAAGTGAGTGTCAGTGTGTCCATTTGAGATAAAGAAAGGTCACGCAAAGGTAGTACAGCAGCTCGCTCTGAGTTAAGTAATTTGCCTAAAAGGAGGATATGCCTTCTAAGCCTTAAAGAGAAATATTTCAAAGGTTTACTATCGTCAGCCTCTACCAGCCACCCAGAGTAATCATAGGCAACTTGCACCTTATCTCATTGACTTTCACCAAACGTTTGACTACCCGGATGCACACACAGTTGTGCTTTTTTGTAGAGGTTTCATCCCCTAGTTAGTAAATAAAAGGCATCATTTTTCTCTTGCACAGGTTTGGTTTCAAAACCGCCGTATGAAGGAAAAGCGTATGTCACTCATGCTCCCCAGCTTCGCAGGTAAGTAAAGAGCTTCCCTCTCTAGTTGATCACCATTTTTATATGGTTACTAGACCAGAAATGGCCACTCATATCAACTTTTCGTTTGTCAGCCAGTTATATTCAACCGCATATTTGCATAAACTGGAACTGTAATCAGAAATATTTTGCTACGGAATATGGAGCTCATGGCCTGCCATTAAGTGGCGATTACGAATATTAAATAATGTGGGAAAGCAATACATCAATGTAGTTTAAACACTGTATGTTTCCTCCCGTTGTGGTTTGGATTCCAACGTGTACAGAAACCAATAAGAATATATATATATATATATATATTAAGACGTCACCCACGGCAGCTGACTACCTTTGGGTCGTGAGTTACATGGACAGTACGCTAAAAGTTCGACTGTCGTTTCCAGCGGTGTCCACCGTGTACCCCAAAGCAGCGTGAACGCAGGAACAGTGAGTTCCGCGTGAATTAGGTTATAGTGATAACAGATTTGCGGAGCAGCTACCACACTCTCCTCCCTGACCCATTTGTGTCCGGTATCAACGAGAATGGAGGCGGGATCGGACGCAGGTGGATGAGGCGGCGCGAGTCTGCCCCTAGGTGCGTCATTACACCCACGTGTGGCATTCCTGGTGGGTGCGCATGCCTGTTCTGATCTGGTTCACGTGCTGGTCCAGTGCATTTATCGCGTAGCCTGTTTTAAGGGCAGTAACCACACCGGAGCCCAGTAAAACAGTTATTGTTATATACTGCTGCGTTTTTTGTCTGTGGACTACCATGCTTGTTGAGGCTCTGTGACAGTGTCCCTAGATTTCTGAACGATTGTGAGACAAGTGAGTGAAATTAACGCCGTGACCTCAGTGCCCCCCAGTGCTCGCTGTAAAATTCATTTTGTCTTGCATTCACAATGAGTTCTGGTGACGTGGCCACTCTGTTAAAATTTTTTTAGACTTTAATATGGTAAACCACCCAGTCAATCATTCGATCACCCAGCCAATCTCCGATCCGCTTTCCTAACTTCCCTCGAAATGTTTCAAAGACAGTGTGATGGTGCATCACAAGTAGGCAGTTTTGTCCACAACAACGATGCAGCAATAATTGATGATGGCTTTTGTTTCTGTGCCCTTTTAAAACTGATACGTGACGAACAGCTTCAACACCTACGGTATCTGCGTCTCCGTAGTAGCGTTGCATTAACAGTATTTTTTGGTTTTTATTAAGTGCTGTTTGAAGAATTTATAATGAATGCGGTAACTCATGGTAATTCCAAATGTTCGTCTCGATATGTTTTGAGCAAATTTACTAGTGAAACGAGGCCGAGAAGTTTGGGTCAACGACAGCGATGATGCCTAAAATGGTTTCGTTATTGATAAAACGAGCCTCAATACCATTTTGAAGCTGCCTGTTTATGCCTGTGAATTCTTCTATGCATCGGTGGTCTTTAATAATTTCTTGCCTACATTCAAAATTACTGTCCTCGTCAATGAATTTACGGCCTTTGTCCAAACTGCAAATAGTGGCCATTGACTTCTTTCAACTTTCTGGCGTCTTAATTGCAATTACAGGGTGATTAAAATTACATCGACAGTGCTATGACCTGCGCGTTTCTAGGTCGAGCACGTTTTGCAGAACTGCTGTTAAAATTTTTCATCGAGATGCGTAGAAAGGGTCTCTGGAAGATGTTATGTCGTGAATCCAAACCTTTGCTGAATGTCTGTTATTATTTTGCGTTTTAAACTGCGCTCTTGAACTGCTACGAACTTCTTTCATGGTTTCACTGTTTCTGTTCGGAAACAAATGAATTAACCGGTTCAGTGGTTGAGGACCATGCTATTCGTAGACTGACGACTTTTCAGTTAACTCCCAAAGCTTTTCCTTTTGAACTATACTGGACCTCCTTGTGCACCTCCCACTGAGTTATCCAGGGGCGAAGATCTGTGCTGATTTCGGCAGGCGGAAGCCTCTTATTGCCTGCTAACTGGTTAATGGTTTGGGATTAAGAACGCTACAAAATCCTTTACAAAACGGTCTGTGAACTGGTATGTCTTTGATAGCGGCGCTATTTGGTCCGCATTGAGCATCTTCGGGGCTCAGATCGCTCGTGGACAGGAGACCGATTTCATAGATGTGGCACATTTCTTTGAATAGGATAGTGTATCCTTAGATTTCACCACTTTTGCAAATCGGTCAAGTGTTTTCTGCAGATAATAGTTTCTGTTTGGTTGTTGAAATCTGTACCTGAGACATGCGGATTTGTTTGCATGGCGTGCATTTTTTCTAGAGTCAGGGGCGTATTTTCACAGAGAGTATTTACCAAAGTTTGCCGAAATTTTAGCCAAATGTACATCTGACTTGGTCGGTGTGAGGATCCAAGTACCTCTAGGTCAGCGGCATGTGTTTCTGTTTTTTTTACCTATTCAGATTTTCCTTAATTTGCATTTATTCCAGCTTGATACCTAGAAGTTACTTGGAGATTTTTGTCTACTTTCCGCCTTGCTTGACTGAACCATCTCCAACAGCCCTCTCACATTTTGTATTCGCGGGATCGCCATGGGCGTTCATCAGCGATTTAGTCGCTAACATAAGCCAAAGGCAGACAGTTCAGTTTGCGGAGCCAAAACCCCATTTTCTAGAGCGCTCTGTCATGATCATCTTTTCCTAACCACGCAGTTTGTAGGTTTCACGGTCGACAACATGGGTGCAGCCATCTTGCTTGCATGCGACTGTGAAAAAGTGACTAATGCTGCGATTATGCTATGCACGGGGTTTAGACGAGAGCGAGATCTGCCCTCGGCGACACTATGATGACCGATTCCTCCCCTCGAGGTGACACATTTCACCCACTCTAACATCCAAAACAAAGCAAAAAACTAAAGCACTGGGGTCCTCATTGTTTGGTTTCTTGTGAGCACAGCCATGGGTAATGTTACTGCATACCTTTCTTAGAAGCAGCCACCGCAATGAGCTGATCTGGTTGTTAACGCTTTTTTGAAGGGTTATTGGTAACCTCATGGCTCTATCCGTGGTAGTGCAACCCACGCTTGCGTCATGGTCTTCTTCTATTAGACGGCTGCTCCAGAGGTGTATACATCTCAGTCACCTCGATCACTCGTCCTTGCTTCGTGGAGGTTTCAGGGAATACATCTATACGTAATCTGCATCCAAAGTTCTTTCATAAGAAAAAGCTTCAATTGTTTCCAGGTACACGAGTTCCAGGTGGCCTTTATTCTGACACCGATTATTTTTGCTGTCTCGGAGGCACGGTTTGCAGACCACAGTAAACAGTCTTCCGCTACCATACTCCCTCCTCCAACGAAGCCGTAAACTACAAGTGCCTAAATAGGATGCTACTGTTTTTTATGTCAGTGCACAAAAGATTTGACTTAAACTGGACTGTACTGTGCAAGCAGGACTTCCAGTGTATTCCAGCTGCTTCACTCCTAACATGTCTTCAAAAGACTTCCCTGGATGGATTTTGTAGTTAACGCGGGCGGCACTTATGGATTTGAACAGGATTCGGATCATAATGAAAAATAATTGCGCACTACCAAGCTCACTCACCGTGCTTCAGTGGTGAGTTGACTGGAGATGATACCATTATCATCTCCAGTACAGAAGTAGGAGTAACATGCTGCCGATGTCAGTCGCGTGTTCACCGCGAGTGGAAGTGACTACCGTGCTGTTGCTGCACTCAGTGTCGATTCATAAAATCACAAATGAGGATTAGGCAATAGATAAGAGTAGCATGGAGAAGCCCTGTCGTGCAGGTCGAACAACCGTCATTCCGTTAGGATGGCTACCCACTCACGGCCAGCACACAAATTTAATTTGTCAGACAGCACTGAACGGTTTAACGGAGGTGTCGGTGTGGTCACTCAGGCGTGTAAACTCTCAATCAGATTGGTGTTGTGACCAGGGGACGGCTAAACCTAGGGGTGGACAGGGAGGGACAACGTAATCCGAAGGTGAGGGTTCCATCTGACACGTTCTGCCACGTCTCCCGCACTCTCACTGCCACTGATACCCCCGAGTGATATACTGTCTAACAAGGCTCTGATCCGAAAGAGCACTTTATCATTGGCTGATCACGCAGTAATTAAATGGACCGGGGTTGAATATTAATCAGGTAATGTCCAATCTATCGGGCAGCGGTAGAAATAGTCCAGCGAGGTTGACAAATTTCGGGATTTATGACCACTAATCTGGCTTTATGATCAGGAATTTAGTTCAGGCTTGTGGGGTGGGTTCCCCTTTTTAATATATGTTTCGGTAAACATTAACAGCGGACCATGCTAGAAATATCTGCAACTTTTCCATTGGCATTCTGACCAATCACTGCTCTTTTCAGTCACTTACGACGTGATCAGTGTTGATGATTAAGGTTAACATAAATAAAACATCAGAAGATGATATTTAACCTATCGGTCATCCAGTATCACTGGAGTAAGGTCTTAAGAAATTATCGAAAGAAAATATTTTATAACGACGAGAAAGAATAATCCCACCATCTGCAAAGCAGGTAGAAACTACTGTGGCAATTGGCTAACGGGAAATGCCTATTCTGTGTTTATATTTGATGTCGATAAGTAAACAATGAATTGCTTTAGAAAAAACAGGAGTAGTTGAAACTGAAAAGTAAGAAGTAGTGAAAAAAGTACGAACATAAGGTTCAGTTTATAATTTATTTTGCCCAACAAATTGCGCGACGGCACATCAGCTACGTCTTGTCGCTGCATAACATAAATAACGAATGAGAGAATACAGCGAATTTGAACTCATACAGAAAAATCGATGCAAAACAGCAAGGTTATGGTTTCGTGCCATAAGTGCTAATCAATAAAATTAGTAACTTAAAACACAATATGAGAAGGATAAGTGGAGAAAGGACAACGTAAGGGGAAATGTAAACATAAAGGAGCTAGAGGTTACCACGGCAGATTTAGGCTGACTACGTGCTCCAACTGTTTAACAGGTCCGGTTTTACCCGCTGCATTTATGCCGCTTCCAAGTAGCGCAATGTACGAGTTGTTAGTGCCCGAACAAGCACTCAGAAGGATGTTTTGGGGGTCAATGGCGTGACCAGTATCAAACAAGTGTTTCTTAATATAAGAAAGTTGGATTTTGTCTTCCTGCTTCAAAGGCCACCTGGGCAGGTGCTCAATAGATCTGGCTGCCAATTGCCTTTGCGTTCGTCCGGTGTACTTGCAACCGCAAGTGCATATAAATTCATAAAAATAATTTGAAGTGGCGTGCACTGGCAAGGCATTCTTAGCTCGTAGGATTGGCAGACGCTTAGTAGGATTGCGAAATATGAGTTTGGCAGCATTATCTGTCCTTTCACTGGTACATCGCAACCGTCGTCTGATAGTATTTAAAATGTTGTTACCTTTGAAGGGCAATGATATAAAAACGGGCTTTTTAAAGCACATGGTCAGCCTTAATCTGCCCCGTGTAAAATCTAGCTCCTTGATATACATATTTCCTCTTACTTTGTCCTTTTCCCCGCTTATCCATATCATATTGTGTTTTAAGTTACTTGGTTTATTGATAAGCACTTACGGCACGAAACCAGAAAATTGATGTTTTATATCGATTTTTCTGTAAAAATTCAAATTTGCTGTATTCTCTCATTCATTAGTTATGTTACGCAGTGACAGGATGGAGTGAATAAGGTTTCATGCAATTTGTTGGGTTCAATAAATCCTGCTCTACTCGCTTGCTTCACGTTTCAGTTTATGTAAACAGAATAATAAGCGCGAGCAGGGTGTCGTAATAAGAAGGAAGTAGACTATTACAGGTAGAACCTTAGCGGTTATTAATACATCTGGACAAAATGAGTGTTGTTGCACCGATTATGTCGTCATAATAAATACGAAACGTGGTTGACACTTACTCTGAAAATCGATAATTTCGCCCCAATTTTCTTTGCGATAACAATAGTGAAGGAGGTAAGTAGTAAACTTAAATGCAACCGTTAACATCCTCCTTCTGACACTTCATGAACAGTCTGTTTTACCCTTTCCTAGAACGTTTTCCTCCACAGTCTACAATACACTTCCAATGAAAACCCAGCGTACTATTAATTATTTTTACGTTACTCTACTAGAACAGAATTAAAGCTCGTCAATGGCTAGTAGAAGCCACCATCTGACTTCTCAGTACAACAGGGGGTAACTTTTTCCGAATTCTCCTCAAAAATTGTTTAAAAGGCACTTGCTGTTTAATCTTCAAACCGGGAAAATAACACTAAGGTCTTCGGCATTTTCGTGGATCGAATTAAAAGCGGATCACTGTCTCAAATGTTTTCTGGTGGTGTGTGATCAAAATTAACTGAGTCTGAAGTAAGAGAAAGCATATCAACTCTTTATTTGGAAATATTTTTGAAGATCCGAATTCGCTTACTTCAATATTTCCATTATTGTAACAATCTACTAAGAGAGAAGAAATTTGCGGGAAAGACAACGCTGCCATAGTAGTAGAATGGACAACAGTAAAATGTTGCTCCAAAATAGAGTAAACCACTTTTTATCACACCTTTAACGTCAGCTGCATGCAACAGAAGCGTTTTTCATAGGTTTTGCTCTAATCGGTGGAAGCGGACGCTTATTCCCTCACGACGTATCCTGAGGGAGCCCACACAACCGACAGTGCAAGAATTAATTTTCAGGGATGAATTAACTAAACACACATGCTTTATGAAACAAAGACTAAAACTAAACTAAAAAAAGAACATTTTACTTTCCTGTGGGCAATTTACTGATATTTAATATTATAATGCCTCCGAATTGTCTCTGATGACCGTTTTGTTGAAAATCTTCATAGGTAGCGACCCTCTCCTCCGTGAAACTCTCCTTCAGATCGCCAGGCTGTATTACAATCACCAAAAATCTGCCGACAAAGACTGTGATTCGACCTCATCCTCTGTCACAAAGAAAATTCCACCGACTTTATCCGAATCACCTACGCCCCCTTTATCAAAATATAGCGGTTCGCAAAATCTCACTCACAAAATCTCGATGACACCCTTAGTCAGATCCGAGCTCCCGAGTTTTGTTCCTTTCAAATAAGGACAAGTCCCACCTCTTTCCATCCAATATTACGCCTCCTAGAACTCAGTCGGTAGTGACAGACGAACAGCCGGAAAACCAAATTACAGCAAATCCACGTCACAATTTGAAGCTGGAATCGCCGTCAATCCCCTATTCCTCTCATGTCAGTGGATATTTGGGAACCGAGAGGACTGTCGCAAAGACGCATGAAGAATGTTCAATGACTTTTGATTCACCAGTTGATTTTCGAGTGCCTGACAGAATTGCAAGTTTGAACCATACACGAGAGGACTTCACTGGTATAAGTCACAAGACCCCTCCGATGGCCGCTGTCGAATATATTAACTGGAACTCCTTGATTCAGCGCAACAGGCAGTTGCTGATGACGTATGATTCCGGGGCGTTTGGAGACTCCAGGTATATGAGTAATAGTTGCGACCCAACAAAACATCCACTGAGCACTACAGCTGTCAATCAGCAGTTCAAAATATCGGAGGGTTGCCATGGAGGAGAATATTATAGCAAGTACAGAGAAAGTGGAACACCAAGTAAATCAAATATCTTCCGTCCATTCTGAACATTCTTCGATTAAACACGAAATTAGCATAGTCCACAGTGTCTATGAAGACTCATTTTGTAAATACTTTAATTTCTTTCTTTGATGTTGCAGTGATAGTGCAGAAGTTAAAATTGCGTGTATAGCTTGTGAAAACCATACATATTATAGGAAGATACTTCCAGGCTTCGTTAAGGAAGGGAATGTCGACGAGTCAGGCACAAAAATTGTGTCCACAGGACTCTCAAATGAAGTTCAAAACTTTTGGGCTGAGGGCAATTCACTAAGGAATTATAGCACTTAGGTATGCTGCTGCCCTGTTTAATAGTTTGATCTACGATAGGCCATTTTAGCAGAAGTATTTGGGAGCATTATGATAAATAAGGTAACACCAGATGAACACACGTGCCTCACAGGTTTTCCCTTTAACTATGATATTTAAGCTGAGGCCAACTGTTAAGCTAGACTGCTGCGGCAATACCATTCGGACACTGATTACGAGCGAAGTGTTACACGTCAGAATTTGTAGCGAGTAGCTGTTGTTAGAGACTGGATACGTGGCTCTGATTAGTCATCGATACTCATATCATGAATCGTAACTAATATACCTTGAGCAGAATTAAACGCAAAAATCAGCGGGACCGTTGGGTTCACCAAAGACAGTAGTTTGGGGTCTTAGTTTTCAGCCCAAAATGAAGCAAGTAAAGAGAATGGAATCGAAAAAATAGTAAGAATTATGCGTACTTAAGCGTGCAATATATCTTCGCAAGATTTTCGGATTCATTTGTGAAGTCCGTGTATTGTCTATTTTTCATCAGTTTCTGAAATAACGAATAAATTTGGCAAGGCTTCTGAGTCAACCATATTGCTGTTACAAAGAAATCCGTAGCTGTTTACTTTTCCGAAAACAAACACTCTTTTGCACCACCAAACTATAAAGTAACCGAGTAAAAATTTAGGCCATAGGAGCGAAGGCAAATGATAGCATAAAGTAATGACCAACAGAGAATTCATATTTTGGTATAGGGCCGATTATAATCTGCAAAATATCCAGACTTTTAGAAACCCCATATTCTCATACACTTATTACTGACGCGATTAGTAGTCTAACGGAAACATTAACACAGCTCAAACCCAGCTGCATTCCACGATCGTAGACTTCTAAATTTGAGTTTCTGTGTAAGTGTTAAATTTGAAAAAAGACGTAAGTTGCTACGAAATTCGTGCAAGAAAGAATACTTATATGCATGTTTTCCATAAGTTATATTTAAATTTATAAGAGTATTGGAAAGCAACAGAAAACGCATACTATTACATAAGTCGGGATTTATTACGGAATGTATTTTTGAAGGCAGCCGGAAGCTTGTCCAAAAGCCGGCATCTTGACGTGACTGCAGTACCTTAGCTTACACTGTCCGATGAATATTATTAGAATTCTAGTTAAGTAATTTTTTCTAATCGAAATCACATTACACTATGTTGGTTAACATTTCATGAGATAGCACATTGCTTATTTAGAACGGTACTGTTTTATAAAAACTTAAACCAGGAAACTTTGACACTGCAGTCCAGGGGTCTTCAACGCTTTGCGTGTAGTAAGGCAGCAATAATGAAGGCGATTTAAGAAATAACCTCCTCAAGGGCATTCTTAAGATGTCAGTTCGGTTTTTACCATCGGTCGTCAACGTCCTTACCCCTGTGGAGAACGTGTCCACCGCAAAACGCCAACAAAAAAAGACGTCTGTCTATTTTAGACTACCATTATTTCTCTTTATCCTAAAAAGAGTCAAATTAGCTAATATCAAAAGAATTTATCTGATGCTTCAAACCAAATGCTAGTGATTTTTTCGAAGGAGCTATTTTAGCTTCTTTTATTATTTGCCATAATAAGGAACCCTTGATCAAGATGAATTTTTCACTTCGAAAAAGCCAATTTCATATGTTTGTTTCAACGCATGGCAAGATGATTGAATATCAGCATCACCAGAAGGCATGCACATTTCGTATTCACATATGGCTAGAAATTCGTCACGTAACTGACCGCAAATCGCATAAGCTGAATCGCTCTTCTATTCCACGTCGGGTGCTTAGTAGACATGGCCATCGTGAAGATAGCCGTTATTTTGGAATATTGGATGTGGGTGGTGAGAGACGCCAACCATCATCATCACACATCCAGTAAATGCAGAAGTGGACCCCGCACCATGGTGATTATGAGTCCACAAACGTTTATGAGACCAAGCACGTTGATGTTGCGGGTGTGGTTGAGCTGTCCGTACCTGCATTTAGCCTTCGCTAACAAGAGGCCACACCGGTTACACACTTAGTGGTGCGCCTGTGAGACGGCGATACAGGGTTTATAGGCCGCAGACTTGAAACAGGATGGGGGTGCCTGGGTGCAGACAGGCCTCCTAACGACTATCTTGGCCTTTCCGGCTCACCCATATGAGGTGGATGTAAAACAACAATCGGAAAATCGTGCATGTATTCTAAACCTCGCGTAACCCTCCCTTATATAAACTCGAGAACTAAAAGCTTTACCCACCAAAATCCGCGAGGTATGAGCAAAGTACCCTTTTGGGCGGCAACCCAAAATAAGCGTTGACGAGCTCTGCCATTTCTTTGCGATCTTGTTGCGTAATTGTTCAGATATTCGGCATGAAATCACTCATAGATGTAGACACAAGGACCACAGTCATGTAACGATAACTTGCATGGCTCCCTAAACGGGACCTGGGAATAGGATCGTCCGGTCCAAGTAATAAAGGATCTTCTACGTATAATTCCAGGAACGGCAAATATTTCCGTTTTTATAACCATAGCATGGGCCCTTACAAAAACCTAAGCCGTAATACAGATCTTATCTTTACCTTCATCCTAATCTCCAACATTAAAGTTGACACTAACCCTAACATCGACGCTAAACTTAACCCTAAGCATAACCTTTAAAATAGCCCTAATTTATTTGGAATTTGGCGCAAACTCACCTGTATTGCTGGTGCTTCCTGTGCCCATAACCTGTTTAGAGGCTATATAAGGAATCCTTACTGGCGATTCTCGAACCCGCATGCAGGTGGTAAGGATATTACTTCACTTGACTGATTTCTTAATTTATACATTTTCTGCAGTTAAATGCTACCTCCATGAGTACTGGAAATAAACGATAGCCCAAATTTTAACGTGTGACATAATTTTTAGACCAATTTTTCAGAATAGAGGTTAGGTACATCATGAATTTCAACCGGCGTGTTTTTTTTCTTGAGTTTCTTGAACCGAGCGACTAGGCAGCTAAAATTATTCAATATAGAATGAGGAACACCACTATTAGAGCGAATATGGAGCAAATACGTCTTCCACTATCGGCTACTTTACAAGCTGCAGAAAATTTACGCTGCTCCACATACACTGATTTACAGGTTGGATAATTCCCAACTCCATACTAATATATACCACTTTGGACCACCCAGAGTTCAACAAGGGTTCAAAAGACATCTTAAGTATATAGAAGATGGGACTACATCTTTAGATAATCCGCCCCAGAGCCTGGTAACACGTCGTAAATAGCACATCTCGGGTGGTGCGCCACCTGGGGTTATATATGGCTGGCTGAAGACGACTAATAAGCGAGAAACGGCCATTCTAGTCCCCTTTGTCTTTATCAGTAATGCTGCTCTGCCTATAATAAGACCAGCAGTCATTTGGCTACTGGCGGGGCTCAATAGCGAGCCCCAAGGCAGAATGAGATGAGTGAGTCCCGTAGCCGATCGATAAGCGTCCATCCACCAACTTCTCTCTGACTCATATATTCACTCGAAACTCAAACAGGCTCGCGGGGTGCCCCAGAAGATTAAACGTGAGGTAACACCCGGAAAACCGCTCAAAGTTCACGTCGGCCACTCCATTAACCGTCGTTTAGGTTTGTAGGAGAAGTGCACTTAGCCGAGTCCAGTGCAACGAGAACGGTTGGAGGCCTTTTTGCCTTCCCTTCCGGCTCAGGTCAAAAATTGAGGGAACACGTTTCTTTGACTGCTCTGGAATTTTGTCCAACTGCTCATGTCACAAAGTTTAGAGGCTATGCTGATGAGCAGTTACCAGCATGTGTTCGAGCAATTCTAGCATAGAGCATCCGACGGTTTTGTTTGATGAGGCAGTGAAACCACGTACGAATGAGAAAATATCACTTTCTAGTCACAATTAGAGAATGTGGGTGGTGTTTCCGATTCTTTTTTGTTCGGCTAAAAGTTAATTGTCAGAAAGTAGGAGGTCTACGCATTCGGTGCAAAGAAACATTGGTGAATATTCTCGACCAACCTATTTTAGAAGAGAAGCATGTTCTCATGGCCGGCCTACGATTTCAGTGTTACCTACGCTTTTTAAATAACTGCTGAAGACTCTAGTTCGAATTTCACTGAGACAGATTTAAAAAATCTATGGCTTTTGCAGAGTCAACTGCGAAATATCCTTATGCACAGCCAAATGAAATGAAACTTACGCAACATGTAGGGAAACTGACGTGTGATCCGAAGAGTTCTTCTAATGCAGGTGATTATGTTGGCAGCTAAATCATATTTTCCAAATTCCATAATACGAGAGTACTGGCGGAAGGTGTCGCTTGCGTCTAGAAACTCACTCGACAGGATTTTGTTTTAGCGTAGAGGTTAACGAGATATGAGCGCCCCCTGCATCCTCGCTTTTTATTTTTCCTGCTTTGCTTAAACTATGTATACCAATTTTAACACGTGCCCTCTAACTGCTCTATTTTACTACTAGTGCTTCTCCTGTGCTTTAACCGATACCATAATACGATGACATTTTGCAACGGTGAAACAATTCCCTGATCAAATTCGTATAAGGTTATCCACCCCCTTCACATTGAACCAGTTGTTACGAAATCTTTCCGCCCTAGGCATCGAGGTTCCCGGCATTCCTCTTGACCTACATCGGTATACCAGCGTTCCTTATTACAGTTTCTGGTACGATATCTTACGTATAAAGAGACCAAAATACAGAAACTGAGCCTTGAAATGTTCACGTAATAGATACCTACCTTTATGCAAATTTAATATTGCATAATTTGTTTATTTGTATCCTGGCCACGGTGAATGGCGCCATTTATACTGAAAAATTTAAAGCGTATTCTCTCTCTCTCTCGCTTTATAATAATTTTTAATTGGGAAATCGTATTTCGTAGACTTAAGATGTCTGCACGTCGGTGAAACTGGATGTAATTGCGATGCCCATGGAGCTTGATGGAGGTGCCCCAATACTTAATGTTATAGCAACATGATCAATTTCGACTAGTTGTAAATCTGCGCCGGCAATAACTACCTACATTTTAACTGCAAAGAGGGCATGATAGGACAGGATGAAGGGGGCTTTGCTCGCTAACGGCGGGATCGCATATTTCTCAGTTCAAGTACTTTTAATGAGAAAATCTTGTCAGTTCGCATCAAAGATGTTCTTACATCGGGGTATAGGGCAAGCCACCCAGTTTGTCGACGGATCATTGAGCTCTTCACTAAGTACGGCTCTTTGGCTGCATGAGAACCTTATGCTAGGGAATTATACGCCCTCGACAAGGTGTGTGTTTTCGCTACCGTTACAGTTCGATCATCGCGAACGATGATGTCCTTCATATGTCCTGCAGCATGGCAGGCGCTGGGACAGTGACTTGCACAGGAATTCGTTTATAGTGAGAGTAGACTAGAGCAAACCTCCGCCCTTCTGAGCCCGGTGGCGGGCCTAAGTAAGGACTACCGGAGGAGAGATCGGGCGCAGTTGCTCACAGAACCAAACAACCCAACTGCGCGTGCCACATAGGCCTGATCCGCGCACAGTGGATCAGATTTCCACAGAAACATCAAAAAAGCGGTTCGGCTCCCAGCTGAGTGGGCATGCCATAAAGGTCACATTAAGGTATGGTTGTAGCTTGACTGTCTGTCCTGAGAAGACCGAGTTATACCATCAGTTACCAACCTCCCATACCACGGCCTTTAACGCACCGTGATAGTTTCAGAGAGTCAAACGGTTTACAGGACGATGCGCTGAGTCTCACGAGGGCGGATCCCCAGTGTCACCTTCAATCTCTCGTCTATCACCCACGAAGTAGACCACGGTGTGAGTCTGTCAACCGTCGGATATTGCACTTTGTCCCCAGTGATTGACAGAAATCAACTGTGTTTACGCGTATCTCACGTGAGCTGGCTACTGCACAGTATACCAGGCTTGCTCAAAAGCGTAGTGAGCGGCCCGGATCTCAAATGCGTGTGTGCCATGTAAGCCACTCGAGAGGGAGTCACTGAAGCCCGACCGTCAGTCCGCCAGTCAGTTACTCCACACACGCATATGTCTGAGTCTATTGTCGGTTTTTAACCTTCCAAGCCACGACTTTTGGTGCACCGTGACAGATTCAAGCGCACCATAGTTACTGTACTGCGGAATGCGCTGACGAGTTAAGGGAATGGGGACCCCAGGGTCGGCTTCAGTTTTTTTTTTCAATCTCTCTCATGTACCAGCCGATTGCCGAGCCTGTCGACTAGCTCGCGATGGGATTGGTCGCAGTGGCTGATAGAGATATGGGAGTCCACATACGTGTGCCACACATGACCTGATCAGCCAGCAGATTGCGCAAAAGAACGCACTTATCACCTGCGTGACAGGTCCCTTTTTTGTGCTTGTAGCGGATGTTGTGGGGCTGGTTTCTCTGTGGTCTATGGATCGGTTGGAAAACGTGTGATGATGGGGTCAGAAAGCAGTCTTTACCGGCAGATTTCCAGGAAGTCGTATATGCCAGAGTAGGCTCATATGATTACAATATGATCGTGCAAAATGTAAGAAGTCGAAGCGGGTGTAGCGAATGTACGCTAATGCTCCTGATACTGACCCAACAACCTCTGTGCGGTGGATTTGCAAGTGACGGACTACGCCGATGCATAAGGTGAAAGTGCGACAGCAATAAGGACAGGTTACGATCGAGTTCGTATCGCTGCTAGTGGAAGCAGTGGTGATAGTGGTGGTGACAGATGATGAGACACTGGGGGTGTTCTCACCGATGGTGGAGGTGGGATTGCTGGTAGTTTTCATCGTTGTCGCAAGGCGTGTGACAAGGATTATTGAGGTGGAGCTGGACGTTGGTGCTAGCAGCTCGCGCGCCGGTAATGGTCAATGCGTGCGTTGTTGTGGTCGCGGCAGGGCGGTCAGTTGAGGCATTGTCGAAGACAGTAGGTTCAGTTTTCATGTTGTTATTGCATTTTATTCGAGGATGTTTGACGAGGTCAGTCCACATGTTGAATGTCCGTTGATAGTGAGGCACGCTGAAAAGTTGAATGTTGAGGTTGTGTGTTCGCAGCGTTTGAAACTTTCGAGCGCTCTTTTGGCTTTGAATACAGTGGTCGGGTTGGTATTATAGATTGATGCTCTGCGGTTTTCTGTTATTCTTCAGACCAGTCGGTCAAGGGCGAGGTCATCCCAGGCCTCTGGGTTGATTTGCAGATGCCTAAGAGAAGTCTTATTGGTATAACTGCAGCGTCGTTTTTGTACAAGTTCTCGACGAGCACCCGTAATGAAGCCACCGTAGAAGAGTTGCTTGGCTGAACGCTCGTTATCCATACGGGTGAGGTTGCCATGCAGCACGTTGCGTCTGCCTCAGCATGGCGTGGATGCTGAGGATTCCGGCCACGTCCAGTACTTCCGTGTCTGCAATTATGTACTGACCTCTCAACTTTAGTATAACCTGGAGACAACGAAGGTAGTTGTAGTTAAGTCACATGACCTAGTTGAAGTAGACGGTTCATGTATCCGCCTCACATAGTAGGGTCGCCCAAACTACCGCCTTGAATTCAGTGTTGAGCTGAAGTCCGCGGCGATTCCAGACTGAGGCATACACCTGGAGAAACGCATGGCTGGGTTCGGAGAGCTGGTTGGTGACTTCGTCACTGATTCTGGCCTTCTGCGCGATTGTCCTGTTTAGGTATCAATTGCTCTCTGCAGTGGTTATTCGAGCCCCATTGACGGTGATACGGGGTGCTCTTCAGTCCGTGTTTGGCCCCGGAAGATACATAGCCACCGTATTTTCCACACTGATGGCCACTCCTTAGTCAGCGCAGTTGGAGACGAAGAGAGCTATGTTTGAGAAGAAGAAGATGCTTTCGCTGGGACAACAGTTTTATTCGCCTGACGTTTCGGATTCCAACTTGAACCTACCATCAGAGACAGTATCACATACGGCAGCTTCGTAGACAGGGAGCCGCAGTATTTATAGGATTCAGCCGCTATGCTACTGAATACCTACGGCAATTAAAGGCTCCCCTCCATTAATGATGACTGCAGGCTGGTACGTTAATTGTTTGATGGCCGGCATGCAGGTCGTTATCCGCTGAAATTCCGTCACCCGTGTTGGAGGTTGGCATGATGATTGCTGGGCCAGCTGGCTCCCTGGCACTGGTGTTGGAAACTGCGTTCACCTGAGCGCTCCCCGAGTGGCTGACTGCTCTGGTCAAACTGAGTCTCAACACTGAATATGGGTTGGGCAGGTCATTGCACTTTTTGCTAGACAAGGGGTCCTGTAAACCATTATTGTAAGCAACTCGCGGCTCACGCGATTATTACCAATTGCAAGAATTTTGGCTTCATTGAACTTGAATTTGTGGCCGGTTCTCGCCGAATGAGCCGCGACGTGAGAATTTGCGTCATTCGCCGCACTGCTGCCACGTGTTTGGCAATTCACCTCTGATGCAGTCTTCCGGTTACTCCTACGTAGTTGCTTTGCCCGCAATTGCACCAGATCTCATAATCAAATCCAGATGATTCTTGCCACGGCAGTGGGTTCTTTTGGCCTCATTACCTGATGCCTAATAATAGCCTCGGGTCTGTGGATGACTTAAACTCCAAGTGGCGCGAGTAGGCGGCTGAGGGCCTCCGATACGTTTTTGACGTATGAAATCGTACGCCAATATGTAGGTTCAGTGCGATTTTGTCGTTCGTATCGTTTGCACATGCACCAGTTGCCGAAGTTTTGCGGGAAGCTATTTTCTTTGAACACCAATCGAGGATATTGTAATTCGGCAACCTTGTCTTCCGGTTCACTGCAATGCATCTCAACTAGCCGATATAGCGTCTTTATGCAACTGCGTTTATGGCTGATTCGGTGGTTGCTGTTTAAGTTCAGTACTTGCATCTTATTTGTAGCTTTCCTGAACACTTTGGCCTTTAGGTCACCTTAATCTTTGCGACAGATGAGGACGTTGAGGAAGGCCAGCTGATCGTTTTCTTCCTCCTCCATCGTAAATTGTACGTCCGGGAAGACGCTGTTGAGACATTCTTTGTACGTGAGCACCTGATCCCGTTCGATGAAAACGAAGGTGTCATCCACTTACCGAGCCCAGCTTTTCGGTCTGTGATGTTGAAGACCAGCGACGCCAACCGTTGTAGGACCGCCTCAGCTATCAGTCCAGAGATCGGCGAACTAATTGGTGTTCCCTTCACCTGCTCGTAGTTTGTTCCATCAAAAGTTAAGTACGTCCTGAGACAGAAATTCAGGAGGTGAAGGACATAGGCGTGCCCAAGATGGTTCTTGGTGTCATCGTATTTGCTTCGTAGGAGTAGTTCAACCGTCTAAAATGTCAGGTCCTGCGGAAAAGAAGTAAAAAGGGAAGTGACATCAAAAGATACCAAGACGTCACTTGGCAGGAGGCTTACCCATTTAAGTTTCTTCAAGAATTGGGTTGAGGAGCTGACTGTGGTGTCTGAATCAGTGATCAGCAATTTGAGGCGCCGAAACAGCCACATAGCTAAGCTGTACGTTGGAGTGCCTTTGAGTGATGGATGGGTCAGAGAGGAGCACCCTTCTTGTGTACCTCGAAGAGGCCATAGAACCTGACCAAGGCCGTGACTTGGGCTCTCACCACTTGTCCGTCAGTCGGCAGTCGGTCAGTCGGCTCTCCAATGCCAACAGCATCACATTAATTTTGCGTGTCAGCGTTTTACTGGGTTTGTTTCGCATGGTACATAAAACTGGCAATCCTCCAGTAAGTTTTTGGCTTTCTGAAAGTATTTGATTCTGTCCAATACAACGGTGGAACGCTCATTGTCTGCGGCCACGATGAAAATATCTGCCTTGAGCTCCCTTACTGTATCACATTCAAACTTAAGGAGTTTTTCGCGCGGTTAAGGAGCCTTTAGGAGGGACGAGACCTGGTGTCGGATAAGGTTCTTCGTCTCCTCCATCGCTTCGTCTGATTGATGATCGATTCCACTTCTGCAATAATGTTAACAGGTTTGGCATCAACATTGTTGAAAAGAGTTTAGAACCATAACACCTGTACTTGCTCCTTCGTTAGTTCCTTCGACGACAGGTTGTGAACTAGCATGTCGTTTCTGGATGACATTGGATAAGGTTATTTTCGGAATTTGTGCTCGTGTGCCACATCGCGTGTCGCTTTCAGTTCGCGGGCTCGTTCAGCCACACCCCGCTGAAGAATTTTCGTAGCGCTCTCGCTCATGAACTCACAGCTTCGTGTCTTCTTTTGGTAAATCCCCTGAAGGTTTATATACAGCCTCACGTGTCAATCTTGAAGGAGCACACAGATCATTCGTCTTCCATGTTGAAATCCTGCTTGCCTCACTAGCTCCCTGTTAACCGGGAGTTTTGTATGAAACATATTTCAGCAACACTTTATTGTTGAGACACCTATGCAGAAACCGAATCTGCGCATTAGTAGAGGCTTCGTGAAGGGCAAATGTTACCCATCGCGGACCGATCGGAGAGCGTCGCACCCAAGTAAATTGCCGATAAAAACGAAGATGCGAGTCCCAGGAAGTAACTGAGAAGAAGTAGATGCGATCGCTGGGAAAAGAGCTTTATTCGCCTCACGTTTCGGATTCCAACTCGAAACCATTATCAGAGACAGTATCAGATACGGATAATTAATGCATAGGGATTTGCGGTACTTATAGAATGCAGTTGCTATGTTACTGCGTCGATTAAGCGGGAGCCGTTCATTTCCGTATGCATGCAGCAGTATAGCGACTGCATCCTATAAATACTGCAACTCCATGTCTACCAATAAACCTTATCTGATACTGGTAACACAATCTGAAGTAATTTCTTAGTTTTCGGTCCATTAACACTATCCTTCTCCAATCAAGGAACTTTTATCAGTGAAGATGTTCTTAGTTTATACAAGCCTCGGGGATTTCTGTGCATACCAATAAATGAGTAAGCCACTTTCTAGAGCTTGAGTGCATACTTCAAGGTAGGACGGAAAACCACTCGAGAATATGCTGGAAGTCTGTGTAAGTTTTACTGCCTCAAAAGAGCAATATTTTTGTTTTATTTGTACGAACGTTCGTGGCCTGGCAACAGAGGCACAGTAAGGGGATATCTTGGAGATTTGCTGGCCAGTTCAATACCAATGGCATAAATAGAACATGCCTTGACAGTCCTCTATAAGACAGATCAATTATCTATTTTCAACGAGAGCTAACAGGGTACCACAAGTGTTTTGGGCCTGTAAGGCTGCCGCAAACTGTTATTTATAAAGGTTACCCCATGACTGAATGTTCCTCCATCAAGGACTTGGGTTTAAATTAGATCTTTCATCTCATGCCGATAGAATTGCAACGAAAGCTACTCAGATTTTTGGCTTTATTTATTATAATTTCTTCTTTCCTGAAGTTAAGTGAAGACTTTATAGTATGTTTGTTCTTACAATTCCTGAAGTTTTGTTGTCCTTTCTCCGGTTTTATGAACCAAAGCTAGGCTTTAAAAAATTAAAAATGTCCACAGACATTTCCACAAAAACTCCTGTATCCGACTCTTTCAAATACTTCCTACTCAACTAGATGCCAGCTGATGAAGCTGAAATTTCTTTGTGTCAGGAGACTGAAGACAGGCTTTTGTCTGCTATTTCGATTAATAATAGCTCAAATATCCCCAAGCTTTCTATAATTTCCAGTTAGTATTCTTTATAACCTAATAAGCTCTGCACTTTTTATACGTTCAAATGTAAACGCTCTCAATTCTTTGCTTTTTTGTTTAGCTTTCTTTGAAATAACGTGCCAGTTGAAATTAGGTCGTTAACTTGTCTATATATATTGAAGCGAAGACTGAACATTTATCTTAAGACTGATTCTATTAACCTTTTATTTTCCTCATCTTTTCCGAGCAGCTTTCTCTATGACTCGGAGAAAGGACCATCGGGAATTTAAGTGCCCCCCATGAAACTAGTTTTTCTCTATCTTGACTCCCCCAGGATCCATGATGTCTCCTTGTACCACCAGTCATTCAAAAGATTAATTTATTCGGACTTACGCAGTTTAAAATGCTCATATTTCGTTGGATACTTACCAAAATCAGAATTCGATTCTGGATCCTAAGATGCTGAGGCCTCAAGTTCAATGACGCCTTTTCGCGAGATTTTGTTTCATGCACTCTAGTGATCAAGAACGAACGTTTCAAGAATCGACGTTTCATTATCACATTCTGAAATGCTACTGCAGTATTAGCCTTCTCTACCCCCTTACCTTATTTTCCTTAACAGTTTTTCTTCTCCAACCAGCTGTTTTCAAACCCGACCTTCGTATTACAAAATGTACTTTTATGAGCCGTAATAGCAAATAAGACACCTGAACCATACTAGTTAACCGTGAAGTCTTGAAAAGACTCACAGGAAACTCAAAATTTGTCCAAATTAGCCGAGCACAATTTAAGGATTTAAGTACTCCTCCCTTCTGAGCTGAAGTTTTACACCGAAAATTGATGGAATTGTATGCTCGCTCCTGGTCTTCACAATTAATCTAGAGAAATGAATCACGAAAAGAATGCAATTACAACTATGAAGAAAAATTATTTCTAGATCGAATTCCCACACATTATCATGAAACGAGACTATTTCGGATAATAAAGTGCGGCTTAGACGCCTGTATTATTTGGTTTTACAGTTGCGTACTAAAGTTATTGGTGCACAGGTTTCAGCCACTTCTCTATTTGCCCGAAGTTTACACTCGTTGCTATGGATGAGCTGAAGTTTTTGGAGCTCAGAAAGCAAATGGAGGAGAACAATGAAGATATAAAGGATTTTCTAAGGGATATGGATAGCTGGAAAGCAGAAGTTGAGAAGAAAAAAGAAAAACTCACAGCTGAGGCAACTGGTGCCAATGTCGATCTACCGTCGATAAGAAATACACTCAGTAAAAAGAAAAAAAAACCGAAACCAAAGGTTTCTTATTAGCAATCTTATGTCTTTATTCAGTCTGAACAGAAGACTCCTCTTAAGCCCATCCTAAAACAACCTCGGATCAAAGGTTACGACTATCGCGCGTGGGATAAGTTTGACGTTGACAGCGCCTTAGAAGAAGTTGATAAAGTGAAAGATGAGGAAATTTCAACAGAAAGTGAAACAGATGACGAATGGGAAGATGTACGACGCTTAAAGCTCGCAGATGCTGAAAAAGAACAGGGCAACATCCGCTTCAAGGCAAGTTCTATTTAGCTAAGGAATATAGTGCTTTCACTAGCCATTTTTGAAATTCCTAGTCCTATAGACTTTGGATCTGTAAATTTTTAATGACCAACTCTATCAATATCCTAGTTATAACGCTAAAAGTAATATTAGTCCCCTAGTAGCAAACCCATATCGGGGTGACAGCGAGTAGCTGTGACAAACTGTTGATAGGTATGACCGATTAATAGCGTATTTTATCCATTTGGTCGCTGTGGCAACAACAATCTTCGCTAGACGGCGCCAAACGTCAACAACGAGCCTCACCCTTTATACCTTCCCACTGACCAATGGTCTTTGGGCCTCCACTTATTTGCAGAACAAAGTCACATGGTTTTCGTCGAATAGCATACTTAGCATCTCAAGTTATTGACAATAGTAATCCTGTGCTATACTTCGGCCAGACTCGTATTCGAATAGTGTGCGATATTCCGATGATGAATGGACTTTCACCAGCTAACATCCGGTTTGTCTTCTGTAAGCTATTGGAAGGGTACAATATTGTTATTCTTCCGCGGAAATCTTTCCTATTATGATCGACAAAGCTTCTTCTTTCATTAGCAATAAATGCTATTTGAAACAACTTTTGAAATATATAAAGCACTCGACCACTGTTACACTCTTTGGTTCAAATCGAAGAGCAGTTTTCATCGCAAGTTTGCATCTTCCGCTATTCGCAGGCTAATTTAACTGGTCGACGAGTTTTACAATTAAATATGGCCAGTGTGCTTAGCCTTCTGCACTTACTATCATTGTATATAACAATGACTTTCTCGTTAACCCTAGTTACCCACTGTCCTACAGTGTGAATTTGTCCACAGGCCGTAAATCTTACTTTTTAAGGTGCTATTTATATCGAACAATTTAGAATTTAATTAAGTTATCACTGGAGTTGAAACCATACGCTTTGGTTGATACCCGTATGTGAACTGTTAAAATTCACAGACCTGACGTTGGCGAACCTATTTTTAAGTAACTTTTTGCGTTACTGGTAAACCGTGTCGAACGCTCTACTGTGTCGCAAAATGATTCAACTTTTTCGTTGACTCTCGCCGACAAGACCCCATAGGCGGGAGTTATTAGCGTAACACAATTGATTACGAAAAAAGGATGTCATAACCCCGGGTGAATTTCTGCAAGTGTTGTGCGTAGTGGAGTTGACAGTATTTCTAAGGTCTACTCGCTTTAGCTCAGCATGCTTAGACTTTCAACTGGTTCTCACAAAACTACACATCTATAATTGTCTGAATCTTTGAAAAGGAGTTGCTATGATGGGTATACAGCGCAGAAGTGCACCCACTACAGCAGGATTATTTTGAATGACACCTTCAGGGACCAAAAAAGCGCTTATGAACTGCAACCCTCAGAACTTGCGCTTGTCGCACTATTTTGCAAATATCCTGACCCTACTTGTCCCGACAGCCAATTATAGGACGTCTTTTGTATTAACTACTGTTTTGGCGAAGACCTCAAATAACCGGAACCTAGCACCTTTTTGTGTCCTGCAGAATTATTTCCCCTTCCGCAGACCCATAACTTACCTCCGATGAGTAAGGACGTTACTATTATTGCCACCTGCCAGGTGTTTCACATAATTTTATGTTTACTGAAGTTAGAATTTCGTCAAAAATGGGGTTGATAGGCGTGGAGTTCGTCAGAAGCAAACAATAACGAATGAACTAGATAGCCTACTTACTTTTGTCTATGTTGACTACCACCAAAACCGAGTTTAGCATGTCCCAGAACTCAAGACGTGAACGGGATTTTACCAAGCTATTTTCAGTTGCTCTTCTCATCTGTGAAAATTGTCAGATGTCCTCTGTAATTCTGACTTATCCACACCCGAGTACATTTTAAATTGACTACCATGTGCGCCGCATTAATTTGACGCGATACTATAGGCAAGTTTTCTTTTTGGCTGACGGATCGTACGAATGAACCATTTAACGCTAAAACCTTTTACTAAATCATAAACAAGAATCATGGCCGATGGGGGCTGAAATCCCGCGTTCGACTGGTGTTTTTTCTACCAAAATCGCTATATTTTACTGAGATGTTTATGAGAAAATGCTAGCAGGGCTTCAAGTGGTCTGCTGAAGCCACTTTTAACAGTAAATGGGAACGACCGACGGTTGTGGTTCCCTTCACCATGCCATTCTAGTCTTCGAAATCTTGCTCCAAGATGACGAACACTGGACAGGTGAGGAGGCGAGGAAATATGTGGTACTCAACTTGTGTTCTGCCTTATATTCTTCGCTGCCAGTGTTTTTTTCAGTGATATAAATTTCCGTGTTACTGGACATCGTTGACTTCTAGTCCTTCGCCCTCCATGAAAAAGAGCCGCTTCCTGTGATTCGAAAGAGTTGTTGAACAAAGTTTTTTACTGATTACGATGTCGTACTAGGTTTTCTGCATTCACTGAACATGTAGTCATGACCAAATTACTTTTAGTCCAATAAATTAACAAACAAATAAGGGTCCTTAGCATAGCCAAGGTCAGAGAAGACGAAGTTAGCGCCGATCACTTGTCCCATAGTCAGAAAATGAGAGTCATATGGACGGGTGTAGGGGTACTAGTTAGGGGCAGCACCACACTGCTTGCATTTGGTCGCTCCATTTGTCTCATACAGGTGGTGAATGCTCCTGTGGCCGCCTCTAACTGGTACCCAACTCTCACCTGTGGCTCCTCGAAGTTGGGTTCTTCCCAGCGGCCACACCCCGGGCAACCGTCACGACCGGCGGGCTAAACCAGGTGAGGGTCTCCTGTGTTGTGTGTGCCTCCACACTCGGTATGTCTGACTTTCGAACTTCCCACCTCCCCCCTCTCAAAAAAGTCCTACGGTGGGGGCGACAGCAACCCCGTAGGCGGCCCAGACTAACTCGGGTCGTTCTCCCACTAAAACAAATCCGTGACCCATAGTGGAGTTCGGCAGCCGTCTGGGATGTCCGAGCAGCCCTATTTAGGGATAGCACTGCTTGCTCCTCGCGGAGGAAGGGGCTAGAAAATGTGCCCTAAAAAAATGCTGGGTCTCACGTCTTCTGCAGCCGGCCGCGGCTCGCAGATCGCAAACTACGCGGTCGTAAAACTCAAACAAACAACAATGCCCCCGTCCCCATCCCCTCGCCATACTCTCCAGGCTGCTCGGGTGAGTCCACTCACACTAGCAGCCTGGAATGTTCGCTCCCTTTTAGACAATCCGAGGAGCAACCGGCCGGAACGGAGGACGGCGCTAGTCGCTCGGGAACTGGCGCGCTACAAGGTGGACATTGCTGCTCTCAGCGAGACCCGATTCTCTGAGCAGGGTCAGCTGGAGGAGGTGGGGCTGGCTACACTTTCTTCTGGAGCGGCCGGCCAAAAGCAGAGCGACGCGACGCTGGTGTTGCCTTTGCCATTCGGAACGGCATCGTGGGACGTCTGCCCTGTCTGCCGCAGGGTATCAATGATCGTCTTATGAGCCTCCGCCTGCCTCTTTGGGGAGACAAATTCGCCACCATCATCAGTGCCTACGCTCCCCCAATGACGAGCTCTGATGCGGCGAAGGACAAATTCTACGACGATCTACACTCCCTCTTGGCGACTGTGCCGAAGGTGGATAAGTTAATTGTCCTTGGTGACTTTAACGCCCGCGTCGGCACAGACCGTGCCTCGTGGAGAGGAGTGTTGGGTCCCCATGGTCTCGCTGGCTTCAATGACAACGGTCTTCTTCTCCTACGAACCTGCGCTGAACACCGCCTTATTCTGACCAACACCTTCTTCCGCCTCCCAAAGCGGCAAAAAGCGACCTGGGTACATCCTCGATCGAGACACTGGCACCTCTTGGACTATGTTCTCGTCCGGAGGCGAGATAAACAGGACGTGTTGGGGACAAAGGCGATCCCCGATGCCGATGGATGGACGGATCACCGCCTCGTCATCTCCAAGATGAGGCTCCGTCTGCAACCCCGCAGGAGACCCCAAGGTAAGCGACCACAAGGTAAGTTGAATACTGTTTTGTTGAATGTGCCTGCTCACCATCTACATTTCAGCAACGAACTGGCCAACCGTCTAGCCAACCTTCCAGTCGCCGACGCGGACATCTCCGTGGAGAACCGCTGGTGTCAGCTGAGAGACACTATCCAATCCACTGCCCTGGATGTCCTCGGCCGCGCACGTCGTCAGCACCAAGACTGGTTCGATGACAACGACGCAGCTATCAACGCTCTGCTCGTCGAAAAGAACCAGTTACATAAAGCCTACATTGCTCGCTCTACCGCTGCAAACAAGACAGCCTTCTACCAAAGTCGCCGCCTTGTACAGCAACGGCTGCGGGAGAAGCAGGATGCCTGGATGACGCGCAAAGCCGAGGAAATCCAAGGGTACGCGGACCGAAACGAATGGAAGAACTTCTTCGCCGCCACCAAGGCTGTCTACGGACCTCCAGTCAAAGGAGCCGCCCCTCTTCTCAGTGCCGACGGCAGGACGCTGCTCACTGAGAAGACGCAAATCCTGACGCGATGGGCAGAGCACTTTCAAAGCGTTCTCAACCAGCCCTCCACCATTTCCGACGCCGCCATCGATCGCCTGCCTGAAGTGGAAATCAACGCCAACCTTGATCTCCCGCCCTCTCTCCAAGAAACCATTAGAGCAGTGCAGCAACTCTCCAGCGGGAAAGCACCTGGCTCGGACAAGATCCCTGCTGAGATTTACAAGCATGGTGGACCCCAGCTGACGAATCGACTCACAGTGCTCTTCCAGGAGATGTGGCACCAAGGACAAGTCCCTCAGGATTTCAAAGACGCCACCATTGTCCACCTATACAAGAAGAAAGGAAACCGCCAACTTTGCGACAACCACCGAGGAATTTCGCTACTGAACATCGCTGGAAAGATCTTCGCCCGCATTCTCCTCAACCGCTTGAACGCTCACCTGGAGCAAGGACTGCTCCCGGAAAGTCAATGCGGCTTCCGACGACACAGAGGAACAATCGACATGATCTTCGCTGCTCGCCAGCTGCAAGAGAAGTGCCAAGAGATGCGGACTCACCTCTACACTACCTTTGTGGACCTGACGAAAGCAACCGGCCGGAACGGAGGACGGCGCTAGTCGCTCGGGAACTGGCGCGCTACAAGGTGGACATTGCTGCTCTCAGCGAGACCCGATTCTCTGAGCAGGGTCAGCTGGAGGAGGTGGGGGCCGGCTACACCTTCTGGAGCGGCCGGCCAAAGGCAGAGCGACGCGACGCTGGTGTCGCCTTTGCCATTCGGAACGGCATCGTGGGACGTCTGCCCTGTCTGCCGCAGGATATCAATGATCGTCTTATGAGCCTCCGCCTGCCTCTTTGGGGAGACAAATTCGCCACCATCATCAGTGCATACGCTCCCCCAATGACGAGCTCTGATGCGGCGAAGGACAAATTCTACGACGATCTACACTCTCTCTTGGCGACTGTGCCGAAGGCGGATAAGTTAATTGTCCTTGGGGACTTTAACGCCCGCGTCGGCACAGACCGTGCCTCGTGGAGAGGAGTGCTGGGTCCTCATGGTCTCGCTGGCTTCAATGACAACGGTCTTCTTCTCCTACGAACCTGCGCTGAACACCGTACGACTACTAACGGTTAATGAGCTAGGGATCTGTTGTCAGTAAAATTTGACTTATTGGCTGCTAGTCGTCATGCGACCGGCTAACAATTGCACTGGGATACCGTACCTTAAAAGTTAGTTAAGGTGGGGTTTAGCCGAGCACAAAATGAGCGATGTCGGGGGTTCGTTTACTGCCTCGTGTAAAATGGTTGGTAGGTTTTTGCGTTCCTCTATTTCCTGCAGTTCGACTTCTTAGTATTCTTGATCATTGTTTAAAATGTCATCTTTACGACCTCTGGAAATTCATTGTCGCTGTTTGAACATCTACTCATTTCACGCTCAGTAGACGTTTATGCTAGATGTACACGATTGAACAGGTATTGTCAGTTCCTCAAGTCGGGCCACGTTGTCAGGTTTCGGCTCCAACTGTCGCACGTGATACCGGACCGGACGTTTTTCGATCGGATCCAATTAACTGAGGGAAAATTATCGACTGGCGCTAAAGATTCTGCTTGTGGCTTCTCGTGAAGTACCCGCTGGTGTACAACCTATCTTTGTTTTTGGTCTCAACACCTGCACAGAACAGGGTGCCCCGATGTCACGAGCTTTCACGATGGACAAGTAACGTGACTTGGGGGCGTACTTTGCCTGTGTGAACCGCTTGCCGAATTAGAAAGCAGTAGACCGTTCTGTTCTCTGTCAAACCGCGGGATATCTTCTCGACCCTGTTTCCGAAAGGCGATGTTGTGGCCCTAACAATCACCGTGCATTCACGTAATAAAAATGACCTCTTTCTCTTTATTTCTATTTCGTACGAGTAAAAAGCTCACCAACTTTCCGGTAGCTTACTTTTCTACAATCTACTGTATTTGTCTCTTAAATCCTTATATATTCGACCATTATTCTTTTTTGTAAGAGTTTACTTATGCCAAGTACAACCACTCAACCGTTTTCCATAGCCCTCGTTCACCCAAACCTTCGTGTCTGACTGTGTATCCAGGTACGCGTAACCGTAAAAGTTCTTCTGGAGGGTTAAACTAGCCGCCTATCCTTATCTGTCTTAGCCGGTCAGTTGGAGGGATTACCGTCTTGTGGCCCCTGCACATATTGCCGCTTCTCAGCCAGAGATGAAACCTAGTTACCAGTAAAGTTCTATGCTTAACGAGCAACCATTTTAACCGACTGTCATCGTATCAACGTGACGACATCCCCAAAAGGCTTTATGCTGCAATTTAAGTTTGCATTTTGTTAGCATAATTAATCTGTAACTAAACCATTCTCCGAGACGCCTGTGTTATCCATGCGCCATCATTTAGGAAACTGTATTCCATACGTCCTGCTTGTGTTTTAAAGCCCCGTCTTCTGCGTCCAGGAAGCAACGTTTGAAAACTTTCCTAAGAAGCCGGTAGACAGATTTTAGACCGCCCCATACATTTTAAAACACACGTACTCGTCGGACTCGGTTTAATGACATACGACCATCGTAAAGAATACATGTAGAGCACAAAATAAAACTTTTTTACCTGCCTGCTACTCAGTCTGACACTATTTCGCTCGGTTTCACGGACTTGGCTCTCGCATCTGCATTTTGGATTTTGCTGAATCTTTGTTAGTTACACGACACTTAAATGCTTACTTAGTACACACGCTTGCAGGCAGTTCCGATCAGCATACGTCAAAATTACTGCAACAAGCGGCAGCCCATGAGGCGTTGTAAATTTCGAAGAAAATATTCCTTCCACAGAGGCCGTCAACCCTGTGTGTCCGCTAAACTTTGGAAACCTTCATGAAACAGTCAACTTCAAAAGGAGGCCATCATTAAGTTGGCTAAAAGTGTATTGCAAACTGAAAACTCTGTAAACCGTCATATTAACAGCCAATTATAGTTAGGCATATTGACGTGTAGTGCACCCAAAGGAGAAAATAGTGAAAAATAATAACAAATGTAAAACAGTAGTTTTCATCACTTCAGATTTGCATATAATAAAGAAACAGATCGTTCAGATAATAAAATATCAGAGTTGTTGGCATTACTTTCTTCTAGAAGCTTACTAGATCCTATGCCCAGCTTGCGCTTGTCTTCGTCTTTTGCTAGTTTCCTTTAGTAAGCGCGAAGATGTCTATGTTAGGTTTACAGTCGGGCGGTTCTCGTGAATAACGATTCTTACACAGCAGCGGATAGAAATACTGACGATCCTTCAAAAAGAGCCGATTTGAGTAGTAAGTGTTACTGCGACCATGCGTCCTTTGAACGATGAAAAGGAACTTTTTTGTGCCAAATTTTGATACCCATTTGACATTCGTGTAAAGTTTAAGCGAGTTCAATGAAGGTTTGGCTTTCTTTGGTGCTCAATTGCCTGAGTAGGTCGAAAGTGCCAGGCGCATAGGCCTCCCAAAAGGATTTCAGAGTAGTTGCATACATTTTTTCAGTCAATCCCGTTTATCCTTGGAGATTCTCGTACTCTATTTCCATAAAGTAATGCTGCATTGTGAATTTTAATAAAATATTCTGACCCTGTTGGGATTAATTTTTCGACTTCGCACTATATCTTCCATGTTATTTGGAATTCCAAGACAGGAACTACTTTTGCTTCTTAGGACTCAACAAACCCCACGAGAACTAATTTCTATATCAGAATTTAAGAGATCGGTAGGAAGTACTTTAAAGTCGACACCACAGCGCTTCCAGTCCGGATGTTTCGTTGCACCATCTTACCAAATTAATCGTATTTCGCCTGTCTTCTCTTTCGTGTGTCTGCAGGGTCGGTCTTCCCGCCAGCATTTTCTGCCGTATCTAGAGTGTTGTGACTGACCGCCGTTTCACTTCACTTGCCCGCGTTGCGTGTCATTGGGTCGCATCTAAGTAGGCATGATTACAGTCACCGCTTTAAACGCCTCCAGCTCCCCCTCCCCTTCCTTCCTCTACCCCCATTACCGTCATCATCAATGGGGTGCGCCCAGTTTTGTAATATTGTCTGCCCTCTACCCTCTCTTGAGATCTAGTCCCCAGCACCAACACTGGAGCCAAACTGCTGTGGGTGGTGGTCAGTGCTGACGGAGAGGGTGACTATTTTCGGGACTGTCCACGATCCACCTGCCTGTCGATCATTTTGTGTTTAAGTCTGCTAGCCGTGTGTTTGTGTGCAAGGAAAGCGGTGGGGTGGAGAACAGTGTTTAACATTGTCTGGGTCACAGTATGTCTGTGTCACGCGCATGGGCCCATCCATGCAGGTGGACCCCAGCTGACTATTTTTTTCCTCGTAATTTTTCGTCTGCACATACGATTTTTCTGGGCGAAAAATAGTTGTTTATGACAGAAGAGACAGTAATTCCTCAGCCGTCTACCGTTTACGGACCGCAGAACATTGCATGCTATGTACATATTAGCAATTTCGCTAGGGCACACGAATAGGGAATTTCTCCGTAGTCGAGGTTGCCTAGCGCCAACTTCCAAAAAGGGTACCCATTGCCATATGCAGAGCCAAACTTCAACCCTAATCTCCCTTGAATTTAGCGCAAAGCCGCCCGTGTTATGATGCGTGCTTCCTATTTCTGTGTCCTACTGAAATTTGCTGTCGACAGATGTCAGTATTCTCTATCAGTGTGTAATTGCGATGCGTGTTTACTCTTTCAACTTAACCACCTGACGGCGGCCTAGACAATGGGAGCGGCTCTCTGGCTGGCATCATATGAAATGAATGCATATGTGAGGTCATTGCTTCCTTTATTAATCGAGTACAAATCTTATCGGAAACAGTACATGGTCTGTCGGAACGGAGATTTCCGGTTGTGGTAGTCTGTCAGTATGAGGGAACCAGTTGGCTGTATATTATCATTTTCCCATTTTAGCCCACGATGGGGCCCGGTAAAATGTGACCATTAGTTTAATGCTCTCCATTTCTGTGAAGGCGTTGACAATTCGCTTCTTTCCAACCAACATTTAATCATCCAAATTGAATTGTAGGTTCGACCGAATTTTTAATCGCTTCCTAACAAATCGTCTAACAGAGGACATGAACTCACTGAGAGGGTAGATTGCTTCGATATACTTATTTTTTCTGCAAAATGATGTCTCTCCTCTCCTTATGGCCACAGTACGGATGCACGTGCTGTTGGCCCTTTGCAGCTGTAAGAGTTACTAGTTGCCTTAAGCCTCATTAGTATGATATACCGAACTGCTTTTCCAACATAATGCCTCCTATTCAATTAGGACATGTCTTATAGAGACTACGGGAAATGAGGAACTCATGCAACCTGAAAACGCGTGTCCTCAGATGGGCTCGAATCGCCGGCGTCTGGCTGTGTGAGTTTTTTATTTCTCCTCGTCCGCTATAAATGTTCTAACTGTTCAAATTGGGGAATAATTTTGGATATGTCGTTTATAATACTTATCAGTCTATCAGTCTATAAGTTATTCTGTCAGGGTCTCGTTAGTATTAGGATGGAATGAAACTTCTTTTGCATTTTTTAAAAATTGAAGATATTACACAATATTTAGCAAAGTACTGCTTAACCGCGACTTCTTATTTGTATCGTTTATTTTTCATCCGGGTTGTAGGAAATTTATTGTCAATATTCCTTGCGAACTCGACCCCACGTTTGAGCCAATTAGGAAGCATATTATCCATGTGTTACCTTATGAATTGTATAAACGTTTTACTGCTAGTGCAGCAGCAAAATCATTAAGAATACGCAAGATCCTAATGTTCTGACTAAAATAAAACGTGTAGAAAGTGTTTTTTTCGCTTTAGAAAGCCAATTTAGCCCACAAGACGAGTCTTTAAAGTGGCCGACAGTTAAAACTCGGTCCAGAGAAGATTGATGAGCAGATGAACATTGCCGGCAAAGACAAGGTAGACTGGAATGGCCATATCTGGCTTATTAGCCGTCGTCAGCCAGCCATACCCAACCCCAGGTGTGCACCACCTGGGAAAAATGCTAAACGGAATTTATTCGATTTTTGCTCTTTCGTATTATAATTTTTTTGGGGGTTTACAAAGTCATTCTAAAGGACTAAAATTGATAGCAAGAAGTTGAAAAAGTGATGGTTCCTTATTTGTCATAAAGAACACAAGATTTCACAAACGAAGCACCAAAACTAATTGAAAGACAGATAGGACATGAAACTAGTTTACCTTCCGTATTACCGGTGACCTTGCGTTGAAGTACAAGATGAGTTTAGGTTAGAAATGTGTACCATACCTGAGTTTAACGCAAGGTCCCAAAACATGCATAATTAGGTGAGTGGATACCAGAAAACTGTATACTCGGATATCTATCGATGACCCGTCAGAATTCGTTTGTGTATGGAGTACAAACCTTTTTATTAAACTGTTTCATCGTGCTTTCTCGAGATCGAATAATGCGCTTAGTTTGAACTATGCAGCACCCCAAACATCGGAGAGAATTTCATATCTGTTGAAATTTTCGGAGGTGCAAAAAGTATACATGCGCGAACACTGGTCTCTCGGCAACTCAACGGGATTAACCAAACTAGAGCTGCCTAGGGAAAATTGAAAACCCCTAACGAAAGATGATTCTAATAGCAGTATTAGTCAACGCATGATGTTAGTGATTTGGACTCTGTGTCGCTATAGCCCTCGTCTATATCCTGACAAGACAGCGAATAATTAGCTAAGGAGGAGGTAGACAATAGATATTGTTTGGATGGCCAGAGGTCTGTGCGATATGCGCATGTAAAAAATCGCTCCCAACAAAATTGAAACTCGCATTTGTTCCAGCCCGTTACTCAGCTTCCTTTAATCCAGGTAATCTCTAGGCTTTCCATTCTTACCGAGTCATCCCGTAATCAGTCGACTTGCTCCTCCTCTAGTTTGGTTCAGTTTGATCGAAAAGAGTATGTTGTGTGTGGTGTCGTTCAGGCATCGAAGTCTACACCGGTTTATCAGGTAACAGATCCCAGACTTCTGCGGTTAATTGCGATCCGCGCGCCAGCAAACTTTTATCACAACTTTTTCTAGCCATTCATAGTCCTAACAGGTTCGACCGTCATAGTCCGACGATATCCACCGTATGCTCCACAGAAGGGTGGTGCAGAGATGGATTAGTTTTAAGTGATAGTAGACATGCGCTGCAGCTACCGCACTCTCTCCTCCTCCGCCCCTACCTTAGCCCGGTACCATAAAAAAGTCAAGAAGACCGGAGGCGGGAGAGGGCGCAGGTGGATAGCGCGGCCAGAACCGCCCCTGAGCGTGCCACTACACCTGCCTCGGATCCCACGGAGTAGGAGTGCCATAAAGGCCACATTAAGAAGGAGGAATTGCAACCTGACTCTCAGTCCTCCACACAAAACACACACCGGACTGAATATGCGGTCGGAGTTATCCCGCCAGTTGGCAACCTTCCAAGCCACCGCTTTTAGCGCACCGTGATTTTTTCAGTGGCTTCAGATTGTTTATAGTGAGGAAAATGTGCTGAGCCGTTGACCTCTTTCTCTCCACCACCCCACAAGCAGACCACGGGACAAGCTGGTCAGTTGTCTGATGCGGAAGTGGGCACAGCTGCTGGTGCGCTCGTCTACGCGAACTATGTACACGACTTGGCCTCCCAACGACAAGCACCAGGATTTCACACAACAGGGGGTTGAACGGCTTACATCTCACATGTGTGAGATAGCCAGAGGTCACGTTAAGAAGGAGCCATCGCAGCCTGACTCTCAGACCACCAGTCAGTCACTCCACACAACAAACATTAGATAGACTACGAAGTCTAAGTCTATTTTTTCGTTGGCAACCTTCCAACCCACGGCGCTTATCGACCCGTGACATTCTCAAGCTCAGATCATACATGCAGTAATGGAGCTACATGGAGAAGGAGCCGAGGATCATGCTTGCCTCTCAATCAGTTATGAAGACTGAGAGCAAGTTTTTGTGGTGTTGTGTGTGATCATATGAGGTGCATAGGCTGATGAGGAGAGATGAAGTGTTTTGCTATGGCCGGCGGTGTTCTACCGCAGGCTTTCGTGGAGACGAATGTGACCTAATAGGCCCATGCGGTGTGGGAATGTGCGTGGGCAGTGCGGGCAGTTGAGTTGGGTGCGGCGGGTGTATGTTGGTGCTCCTGGCACTAGTTCGCCGGTCTCTGTGTGATGGATTCGCAAGTGACCGACCAAGCCGATGTGTGAGGTGCATGTGCGATATCAATGAGGACAGGTTAGTATCGAGTCCCCATCGCTGGTACTGGGGGCGGTGGTGGTGGTGGAGTTAGCAGGTGGCAGGTAGTTGGAGGTGATCACTGAGGTGGCGGGAGGGGGGCAAGTGGTGTTCGTCGCCGTGATGGGCGCAACGGGTTGGGGAGGGAGGATGGTGTTGGTGATCGTGGGCAGCGGGGCATCGATGAAGTGGTTATCAGTGGATGGGTTGGTCGTCGTCGTGGGGTCTGAGGCAGGTGTGGCAGAAGTCTATGTTGTGGAATTGTTGTTGCATTGAGTTCGAAGATGTCCGACCAGGCCGATTCGTGCGCAGAATGTGCGTTGACAGCGTGGGCACGTTGGCAGGTCTTGGGCATTGACGGTGTTGACACCCTTTTGGTCTTAACAGCAGCCATCCGGTTGGCTTCGTATATTGCTGCACCAGTCTTCACGAATCTTCTCCAGGCCGATCTGCCTTGAGTGAGGTCTTCCCAGGTCGCTGGGTTGATTTGCAGTTGCTTCAGAGATTTCAAAGTGTCCCTGTAGCGTCGTTTTTGTCCTCCCTGTCGGCGAACACCCGCTGCGACATCGCCGTAGAAAAGTCATTTGGGTATTCGCTTGTCGTCCATTCTCACCAGGTGGCCGCTCCATCGCAGTTGCACTTGCCTCAGTATGGCGTGGATGCTGAGGATTCTGGTCCGCTCCAGGACTTGCATGTCCGGGATCCTGTCCTGCCATCTCAGCTTCAGTATTCTGCAAAGACAGCTGAGATGAACGTGATTCAGCTTCCTGGCTTGGTTCAAGACGACCATCCAGGTCTCCGTTCCGTACAGGAATGTTTTGGGTTCAACCATCAGCCGGGGCCCGCCGTGCTTGTAGACTTTCTGTGAGTGTGTCGTACGCCGGTGCTTTCCCTTTGGAAATCTGTTGCCCGGCCCGAATGGTTTCTGGTAGGGAAGGTGGGAGATCCAGGTCATTGTTCGCGTCCTTTCGGAGTAGCTGGTCACTGACAGCATCGTAGATGGCTGAGGAGCAATTTAGGACACTTCTGGATTGCTCGGCCCAGCGTTCAGAATTTGGGATTTCTCCGCCAGAAGTGTTGTGCCGTCAGAGCTGAGCAGCGGTTCGGCTCCCTTGATACAGGGGCCGTAGATGGCCTTGGTGGCTTTGAAGTAGTTTTTCATTTCATTGCGGTCCGCCTTTCGCACCATCCAGGCGTCTTGCATCTCCCGAAGCGGCTGCTGTACAAGGCGGCGGCATCTGAAGAAGGCTGCCTTGGTGGCTTCGGTCCGGAGGTCCATATAGGCTTTGTGTAGTCGGTTGTTCTCCGCGAGTAGGTTGCTGATGTCAGCGTTATTGTCGTCAAACCAGTCCTGGTGTTAATGGCATGCGCATCCGAGGACTTCGAGGGCGGTGGACTGAATGACGTTCCACAGTTGACACCATCGTGTCTCCACGCTGGCTTTATCATTTGGAGCATGCATGTGCTCCAGTTTCTCGGTTATTTGGTTGCCGAAATCAAAACAGTGAGCAGGTGAATTCAACAAAAGAGTATTTAACCTACTTTGGTAGCCTTGGGGCCGTCGGTGGGGTTGGAGTCGGACCCTCATCTTGGAGATGACGAGGCGGTGATCATCCAACCATAAACATCACAGATCACCTTGGAAACCAGCATGTCCTGTCAATCTCGCTTCCAGACAGGACATAGTCCAGCAGCTGCCAGCGCCGCGATTGAGGATGCATCCGCGTGGCCTTCTCCCGCGTCGGAAGACGGAAGAAGGTGTTGGTCAGCAGGAGACGGTGTTCCGCACTGGTTTGCGGAAGAAGAAGGCTGTTATCGTTGCAGCCACCGAGACCATGGGGACCCAGCACTCCCTGCCAGACAGCGTCATATGTCCCAACGCGGGCGTTGAAGTCGCCAAGAACAATCAACTTATCCGCCTTCGGCAGGAGGGCGTGCGGGCCCTCGTAGAATTTGTTCTTCACTGCATTGGAGCTCGTCATTAGAGGGGGGGGGGGGGGGGGGAGGGCGTAGGCACCGACGATGGTGGTGAACTTGTATCTCCAGATAGACAGGCGGAGGTTGATCAGGTAATCATGATGTCATGCGGCAGACAGGGCTGACGTCCCACGATGTCGTTCCGGACGGCAAAGGCGACACCAGCGTCGCGTCGCTCTGCCTTTGGCCGACCGCTCCTGAAGAAGGTTTAGTCGGTACCCATCTCCAACTGACCCTGTTCAGAGAATCGGGTCTCGCTGAGGGCAGCAATGTCCACCTGGTATCGAGCCAGTTCCCGGGTGAATAGCGCCGTCCTCCATTCCAGCCAGTTGCTCCTCGGATTGTCTAAAAGGGAACGAAAATTCCAGGCTGCCAGTGTGAGCGGACTCACCCGAGCAGCTTGGAGAGTATGGCGCGGGGGTGGGTACGGAGATATTGTTGTTTGTTCGAGTTTTACGGGATTGCTATCGTGCCCGCCGTAGCACTTGAGATGGGGCAGGAGGTGAGAAGTTTGGGAATCAGACACACCGTGTGTGGAGACAAACACAACACACACACATGGTTTAGCCTGCCTGTCGTAACGGTTGCCCGGGATGTGGCCGGTGGGAAGGGCCCAGCTACGAATGAGCTGGGTACCAGTTAGAAATCTCCACAGGAGCATTCACCACCAGCACGGGACAAATAGAGCGACCAAATGCTACCTGTGTGGTGCGACCCCCAACTAGTACCTCGTACATCCCCTAATAGCTAGTTTCGGAACAAACTACAGTTCGGAATCGTAGAGCATAACTGGTGTGATACGGGTCGCATGTCTAGATTTTAAGTCGTCCCTCGTTTGCCAATAGCGTATTATAGCATTACATTCAGTAGCATATTTCACGAATGGAAGGGTGTGTATCCCAACAAATAATTTGAAAGCATCGGGTTCGATCTTCAGAAGCGCCACTATATTTTCGTGAAGTTTTAAATGCAGGGTCAAGTTTATTGTTAGATGTTGAAACATTTACCTGCGTCCTAATCAGACTCGTGTCCTTTGTTGATGGGTACGCAGAGTCTGACCATATAAGCTCTTCGGTTAGTTGATTTTTCCTCAGAAATCTAGGCTTCATTCAGCTTTCGAGCTGTTATGCAATTCCCTCTTAGAATGGTCTACCCACTGACAAAGTCGAAGCAATTTATGACAATCGATCACCGTGCCTCGCTTCAGTTCCGTCTTCTAATATTCATGTGCCCAGCTGCTTACCTCGCATTTTAGGTAAGAAATGGCGACTGAATTTTCATTCCAGTCTAATTGATCTCTATTTTACATGAATCATCATTGACAGCTTGCAATTTAAGGTTCCTGGACGGTGCCCGTGCCCAGGCCAGACATTATGCGTTCTGTTGCCTCTGATATGCTCTTCATTTAAGGCAAGGTGTGAGACAAATTCATAGGATTTGCGTTCGCCATCCCCGGGGTAGACCGCGGGAATGTTTACAGTGAATCTTCAAGTGTTGAAAATTGAGGCGGAGAGTCTCCGATGTTGCTCGTTGCGTGCTGCAGAGTTTCAACTCCTACTTATGGAGTTTTACACAGTTTCCTTACGTGTCACTGGGTGTTTACGTAATTGCAAAAATTAAGTAGCATTCAGTTTTTCGCAAACGCAAGCAGTACCATTTTTCAAATGCTGATTAGTCTCCTTAAACAGTAGACTTTGAGAGCGTCCTTCAACGTATATAAGTGTCCTTGAGTTAATCACTCAGGGTTGTCTGAGCGAGTTGCGGTGGTAATGTCCCGGGGGAGCATAACCTCGAATAACACCGTGACTGCTTTTGCAAGCGGGGTTTTCTGATGTCGCTGCGGCTGATTTTCACTGTAGTTTTCGAGCCTTCGTTAAGGGGATTTAGCCGTTTGGACACACAGTTGGTCAGGTTGAAAGTGGGTATACCTTTTTGAACTAAACTCTACCTACTTAACCATTTTTATTCAAACTCGTCAGCCAAACTTTGTGATTTAATAAAACACGCATGTCTTTTTACTTCTGGTTATGTTCTCATTTCGTTTTGTTCTCTACAGGAAGGACGTTTTGATGATGCGATAGAACATTACACGACTGCGCTCCGCCTTGCTCCGGAAAACCCCCTGCTCTACACCAATCGCGCCCTTGCTCTCATCAAGGCTTGCCGTTTTGCTTCCGCCGAGTCTGACTGCTCAACAGCCCTCGCACTTGACCCCAGGCACGTGAAGGCTCTTTATCGGTAAGCTTATTTCTCGTTAAAATTTTTATCACCACCCACCTCCCTTACCACCCAAGGTACCGAACCTTGTATTACCGACTACCACGGCCAGCCTCTTTCCGTTAAGTTTCGTCCGGTAAAGAACGAAGTCGTGGGCTGTCGATAGGAACGCCTAGCAATCCTCTGCTGCACACACATAGTTTCATCTTTTTTAGTTTTTTTGACCGCGGTTCGGAAGTCCTATGCGGCACATGTTTGGGCTATTGTGACCCGCTTTTGTTTAATTTTGTCTGTAAATATGCCGCGGTAGTTTGGCCAAGCGGGTTTTTATGCATAGGCTGTCCAACTCGTATTCTGCCCACTCCCCAGTTTCCATCTTTTGCAAGTTTCTCATGGTGCAGTGTTCTTCTTGTTCCACTCTAGACCCCTGACCAATATCAAAAGCATTCAGACAGCCCTGATTTAACAATTACTAGGTCTGAACTTCATGCTTATGGTGAGAACCATACAGAAGGTACCGAAGCCTAGGAAACAATGGCCAGAATTTTCAACATACTTTCGAATTATATTGCTTATTTCAAGTCGCAAATCGGAATGACATCAATTTAAAGTCCCTGTAATTTCAAATAGGTTTTTATGTTATTTAATAATGGATTATTTTTCTAAACAAATATATTATTAGGTGGAACCGACCAAGACAAGAGAGACTAGAATGGCCATATCTGGCTGATTAGCCGTCATCAGGCGATGCGGTGTTCGAGTCTCGAACTCGCGACCTGTTGTGCAGAACTCCAACGCTCTACCCACTGCGCCACGAGCTCATTGTCTTGCCGGTTTCGATCGGGAATATTAACAATGGTAGTTGGGCGCTCACCGATCGTTTACAGGACTCACTCGTCCCGTTGTGCCTTGAGGCTAGCTGTCAAGCCCAGCCAGCCGCCGTAAGGCAGCTAAGGATATAGGCAGAATAACATGACTGACAAAGACAAGGGAGACTGGAATGGCCATTTCTGGCTTATTAGCCGTCATCAGCCAGCCATACCCCAGGCAGTGCAGCGCCCGAGGCTCGAACTCGCGACCTGTTGGGCAGAAGTCCAAAGCTCTACCCACTGCGCCATGAGCTCGTTATCTTACCGGTTTCGATCAGGAATACTAATTTAGTAAGTAGGTGCTCACCGATCGGTTACAGGTTTCACTCGTCCCGTTGTGCCTTGGGGCTCACTCTCGAGCCCCGCCAGCAGCCGCAGGGCGGCTAATGATATAGACAGAATAAGATGACTGACAAAGACAAGGGAGACTGGAATGGCAGTTTCTGGCAATATATATGATACGATGGAACCGACAAAGATAAGGGAGACCGGAATGGCTATTTCTGACTTATTAGGCGTCATCTGCCGGCCATACCTAACCTCAGATGTGGATCACCCGAGATTCGAACCCGCGACCTTTGGTAATTGAGTGTAACACTCTACCAACATATATCTCAAGCCACTATGTGCCTGCCCGCGGGGCTCTAAAGTGAGCTCCAAGGCCCAGCGGAACATCAGTGTTCCTCAACCAGATCAGTGACCACCTCACTTTCATAGTTCATATTCCCGATCACAACCGACAAATCGATGGGCCCGTGGCTCAATGGTAGAGTGTTATACTCAATGAACAAGGGTCGTGGGTTCGAATCTCGGGTGATCCACACCTGGGATTGGCTATGACTGGCTAACGATGGCTAATAAGCCAGAAATGGTCATTCCGGTCTCCCTTGTCTTTTTCGGTTTCATTTTATCAACATATATCTCAAGTCGCTATGCGACTGCCCACGAGGCCTCTAATGTGAGCTCCAAGGCACAGCTAAACATAAATGTTACTTAACCAGATCGGTGATACACACAGTTCAACCGTCGATTTTGACGAGGTCCACCATATGCTCCACACCAAGTGGTGCAGGAACGGTGACTTGCGCGTTAATTAGTGTTAAGGGATAGTAGCCTTGCGCTGCAGCTACCGCACTCTCTCCTCCCCCACATGAGCCCGGTGTCAATACAGAGTCAAGAAGATCGGAGATGAGAGAGGGCGCAGGTGACTGGCGCGGCCGGAGCCGCCCCTGGGTGTACCACCACACCTGACTCGGATCCCACGGAGTGGGAGTGCCATAAAAGCCACTTTAGAAGGAGCCATTGCAGCCTGACTCTCAGTCTGCCAGTCAGCCACTCCACACAAAACACACACCGTGATAGTTTCAAGCGCGTCAGATTATTTATAGTGAGGAAAATGCGTTTAACTCTCGACCTCACTCTCTCCCCAACCCCCACAATCAGACCACCGTCCGAGCCAGTCATTTGTCTAATGTGGGAGTGGGCGCATTGGCTGACGGGTCGGCGTACCCGTCTTCGCGCGCCACAGCACGACCTGGCCCCCATAACGCACACACCAGGACTCACTAAACCAGGGGATATGGAGGAGCCATCGCCGTCTGACTCCCAGTCCACTGGACAGCCACTCGACACCCACAGCACAAAAACTGGGCCGACGGCGTGGTCTGGTGGAAGCGTCAGATTGGCAGCCTTCCAAGCCACATTTTCTGGGAAACCGTGATTTTATCAGGTACATTATGATGACTGTGAGGGTGTTTTCTATGTATTAGTGTAGATGGTGTGCGCTGATGTGGCTTAGCCCCCAGTGGTTTACCGCAGGTTGTCGTGGAGGTGCAGGTGTCCTAATAGGCCCATGCGGTGTGTAAATGTGCGGGAGCAGTGAGTGCAGTGGAGGCGGGCGCGTCGACTGTATGTCGGAGCCCAAGGCACTGGTTCACCAGCCTGCGTGCGATGGATTCGCAGGTGACCGACCAAGCCGATGCGTGAGTTGAAGTTGCGGGTGCATTGTAGGCAGGAGAAATCGGTAGAGGCCTGGGGGATGTCATTCATGGTAATGGGGGTGGCAGTGGCGGTAAGAATGGCAGGAGCGGAGGGTATGCATGATGTATCAATGTTGTCGGCATTGTGGTTAATTCCGCTGTCATGGATGCGCATGTGACCGAATAGGCCCATGCGATGAGTGAATTCGCGAGGACAGTGAGGGCAGTGGAGGCGACGATCTCTGCTGTGTGTTGGTGCTCCAGGCACTGGTTCACCAGTCTCTGTACGATGGGTTCGCAAGTGACCGACCAGACCGATGCGTGAGGTCAATGTGCGGTCGCATTGAGGACAGTTTAGGCGAGAGTCCCAATCGCTGATGGTGGTGGTGGTGGTAGTGAAGGCAAAGGCGGTGGTGGGCTGCGGAGGTGCGGGTAACAGGCGATGTGTATTGGGATGTGGTCTGTATGATGGTGGGAGTAATGGAATTGATGCCAGGAGTGAGGGTGGGGGATTCCGAAGGAGGGTTGACAGAATTTGACGTAGAAATGGGAATTGTCTGATTGTTGGTGCATTGCGTCCGAAGATGTCCAACCAGGCCGATTCGCGCGTGGAAGATGCGTTGACAGCGTGGGCATGTTGGCAGGGCCTGAGCATCGACGATGTTGGTCCGGGGCGCTGGTGACTGTCGTGCCGCTCTTTTGGCCTTGGCGGTGGCGATCCGGTTTGCCTCATAGATTGCTGAACCAATCTTCACGGATCTTCTCCATGCCGGTCTATTCTGGGTTAGGTCCTCCCAGGTCGCCGGGTTGATTTGCAGTTGCTTCAGCGATTTCTTCAAAGTGTCCTTGTAGTGTCGTTTTTGACCTCCCTGTCGGTGAGCAACCGTAGCGATATCTCCGTAGAAAAGTCGTTTGGGTAGTCGCTCGTCGTCCATTCTTACCAGGTGGCCGCTCCATCGCAGTTACACTTGCCTCAGCATGGCGTGGATGCTGAGGATTCCGGTCCGCTCGAGGACTTCCGTGTCCGGTATCCTGTCTTTCCATCGCAGCTTCAGTATTCTTCGGAAGCAGCTGAGATTACAGTGATTCAGCTTCCTGGCTTGGTTCGAGTAGATGGTCCAGGTCTCGCTCCGTAATGGAGTGTCTTCAACACGATGGCCTTTTGCATCTTCAGTTTGGTGTTCAGGTGAATACCGTGGCGATTCCACACGCAGGCCTGTAGCCGGCCGAAGGCCTGACTAGCTTTGGAGATCCGTTAGACAACCTCGTCATCGATTCTCATGTTGCGTGACAGCGTGCTTCCTAGATAAGCGAAGGTTTCCACGTTTTTGAGTTGAACACCGTTGACATTGATTCGGGGAGCATTGTATTCCGCACTGGGTGGCGGCTGGTGCATGACAACCGTTTTGGCTGTACTGATTGTTAATCAAAAATCGGCGCAGCCTGCGGCGAAGAGGTCCATGCTCCTTTACGTGTCCTTTTCCGTCACGGTGTTAAGGCGCAGTCGTCCGCGAAGAGCAAGTCATGGACTGTAGTCGTAGACACGCGTTTTGAAGCCTGCATACGCGGACTGTTGAGGTGCCCGTCAGTTCTGTAGGCGATGCGGATCTTAGGCTGCTCATCACGGTAGGCGTCCATCAGCATAGCCGAGAACATGAGACTGAACAGGGTGGGAGCCAATACGCAGCCCTGCTTCACCCAGTTGGTCACTGCAAATGCTTCGGATACCGTCCCGTTGTCAGTGACGCGTGCTGTCATCCCGTCATGAAGCTGACGCACCATGCGCGTGAACCGCTCAGGACAGCTAAATTTCTCAATGACTTTGCACAGTCCGTCGCGATTCACTGTGTCAAAGGCTTTCGATAGATCCACGAAGGTATTGTATGGGTGAGTTCGCATCTCCTGACACTTCTCTTGTAGCTGGCGGGCGGCAAAGATCATATCGGTTGTTACGTGGTGTCGGCGGAAGTCACATTGGTTTTCCGGGAGCAGGCCGTGCTCTATATGACCGTTTAGACGATTGAGAAGGATACGGGCGAAGATCTTTCCGGCGATGTTGAGCAACGAGATGCCTCTGTGATTATCACAGAGTTGCCGGTTCCCCTTCCGTTTGTAGAGATGGACGATGGTCGCGTCTTTGAAATCCAGAGGAACTCGTCCTTGGCGCCACATCTCCTGGAAGAGTGTTGTGAGTTCTGCCATCAGCCGGGGCCCACCGAGCTTGTAGACTTCCGGTGGGATTGCGTCGGATCCTGGTGCTTTATCGCTGGAAATCTGCTGCACGGCCTGGATGGTTTCTGGTAGGGAAGGCGGCAGATCCAGGTCATTGTTCGTGTCCACTTGAGGAAGTCGGTCAATGGCAGCATCGGAGATGGCTGATGAGAAATTAAGGACACTTCTGAAGTGCTCGGCCCAGCGCTTCAGAATTTGCGATTTCTCTGTCAGCAGTGTTGTGCCGTCAGAGCTGAGCAGCGGTGCGGTCCCCTTGATACATGGGCCGTAGATGACCTTGATGGCTTTGAAAAAGTTTTTAATTTCATTGCGGTCCGCATACCTCTAGATTTGCTCAGCCTTTCGGATCATCCTGACATCCTGCATCTCCCGCAGCCGTTGCTGTACAAGGTGGCGGCATCTGAAGAAGGCGGCTTTGGTGGCGTCAGTCCGAAGGTCCACGTAGGCTTTGTGTAGTCCATTCTTCTCCGCGAGTAAATTGCTGATGTCGGCGTCATTGTCGTAAAACCAGTCCTGGTGTTGATGGTGTGCGCGTCCGAGGACTTCGAGGGCCGTGGACTGGATGACGTTCCACAGTTGACACCATCGTGTCTCCACGGTAGCGTTATCATCTGGAGTATGCAGTTCCTCCAGTTTCACGGTTATTTGGTTGCTGAAATCAAAACAGTGAGCAGGCAAATTTAATAAGAGTATTTAACTTACCTGGGGGCCTCTTACCTTGGGGCCTTCGTCGGGGTTGCAGTCGGAGCTTCATCTGGGAGATGACGAGGCGGTGATCTGTCCAACTATAGGCATCGCGGATCGCCTTGGTTACCAGCACGTCCTGTCAATCTCGCCTCCGGACGAGAACATAGTCCAGCAGATGCCTCCGCCGCGCCCGAGGGTGCATCCACGTGGCCTTCTCCCGCATCGGAAGGCGGAAGAAGGTGTTGGTCAGCAGGAGATGGTGTTCCGCACACGTGTGCAGAGGAAGGAGGCCGTTATCATTACAGCTACCGAGACCGTGGGGACCCAGCGCTCCCTGCCAGGCAGCGTGGTCCGTCCCGACGCGGGCGTTGAAGTCACCAAGGACAATTAACTTGTCCACCTTCGACACAGTCGCCAGCAGGGCGTGCAGGTCCTCGTAGAATTTGTCCTTCGCCGCATCAGAGCTCGTCATTGGGGGAGCGTAGGCGTTGATAATGGTGGCGAACTGGTCTCCCCGAAGAGGCAGGCGGAGGCTCATCAGGCGATCATTAATACCCTGCGGCAGACAGGGCAGACGTCCCACGATGTCGTTACGGATGGAAAAGGCAACACCAGCGTCGCGTCGCTCTGCCTTTGGCCGGCCGTTCCAGAAGGTGTAGCCGGCACCCACCTCCTCCAGCTGACTCTGCTCAGAGAATCGGGTCTCGCTGAGGGCAGTAATGTCCACCTTGTAGCGCTCCAGTTCCCGACGACTAGCGCCGTCCTCCGTTCTGGCCGGTTGCTCCTAGGACTGTCTAAAAGGGAACGAACATTCCAGGCTGCTAGTATGAGTGGTCTCACCCGAGCAGCCTGAAGGGTATGGCGAGGGGGATTGGGACGGAAGTTATTATTGTTTGTTTGAGTTTTACAACCGCGTATTTTGCAATCTGCGAGCCGCAGCCGGCTGCAGAAGATGTGATAACCATTTGTTTAGGGCACCTTTTCTAGCCCCTTCCTCCACGAGGAGGCAAGCAGTGCTTTCCCTAAATAGGGCTGCTCGGACATCCCAGATGGCTGCCGAACTCCACTATGGGTCACGGTTTTGTTTTAGTGGGAGAACAACCTGAGTTAGCCTGGGCCGCCTACGGGATTGCTTTCGCCCCCACCGTAAGACTTTTTGAGAGGGGGAAGGTGGAAAGTTCGGGAGTCAGACATACCGGGTGTGGAGGCACACACAACACCGTATACCCTCACTTGGTTTAGCCCGCCGGTCGTGACGGTTACCCGGGGTGTGGCCGCTGGGAAGCTCCCAACTTCGAGGAGCCAATGTGAGAGCTGAGTACCAGTTAGAGGCGGCCACAGGAGCATTTTCCACCTGTACGAGACAAATGGAGCGGTGATAACCACACTTTCAACGAGCTCGTGGCGCAATGGGTAGAGCTTTGGGCTTCTGCCCCTTAGGTCGCGAGTTCGAGCCTCGGGCGCCGTAGCGTCTGGGGTTGGGTATTGCAAATTATGCGAAATCAGCCCACAGTGCGCCTCCCATAGTTTTACAGGATTAAATAAGCGACCTTCAAAAGAGGGCATATTGTGGTTTAAAAATTAATATTACCTTGTTTGGAAATAATGATCTTCTAGAAAAGTGCCAAACGTGATAACGTGAAAACTCGGGTTAGCTATGAAACCTGAAGTTTTAAATGTTCAGAATGCTTGTCAATGTAAAAAAACGAATAAATAAAGCACCGCATGTAGAATTACTTATGAAAATAGCCCTTTAGTGTATATTCCACGGCCTTTGTCTTACAGATTAAGGGCAATTGAAAGTATGGCCGTTACCAGACAGCCTTAATTTCGAGTATATATTTCAACACGGCTTCAGGAGAATTAGCGGTCTCTTCTTCCGTTTGTGCATTGTTTAAGATGCGTTTGACTAAGGCGAACAAATTTTCGCTTGATTGCGCTGGCATGGATGTCACAGGAATAAAATATTTCATTAGCTGACATGCTGGTAGGCGGGTCAGTGACTAATAAATTTAAATAGAATTCTTAGGTGAAATCGTAAACGTACAAATTTATGTATACTAAGATGGCTTTCCTTTTGTTAAAGTTCTTCATAAGTATTTCGGCTGTTGGATTACGTTGAGTTTCAGATCGTCCTTGAAATGGTGGGAAATACTTTACGTTTTCCTGTGTTTTCTATCTATTGCCCATAAATGTAGATTCTGCTGTATGTCCTTATCACAACATTCAAAATAAGATATTTCTTAAAGGCATTTACCGAAATAGTGATTTCTGAAACAGTCTAATGCAGATTGTCGTTTAGGTCATCTTTAGTCTCACTCAAACATGAAAACTCCTTGCCTAGAAGAATAAACGCCCACGACATTATTCGGTAATTAATATGACCAAGATCAATTTAGAAAACTATAATAACACTTTAATTGGATATTTCATTGTCGAATTCCTGCATAATCATCCGTTTTCCAAGATCAAGTAAAGGAAAAAATGGTGACGCTTGACCGGTTTTTGATTTTGCTGAAAATAAGAGGTACAATACCTGCTCAAAATAAAAGTACTCACTTATTTCTTTCTATTGGTGCGTTTTTTGCTATAATTGCTTACGTTTCGGTCGAGTTCTAAGCTTGTAAATGCACAACCGAGTGGCTGAATATATACTTAGCTTTTGCGAAAAAAATGTCAATCTTCTGTCCCTTCCGTTTCAATTTTCCGTATTCATTAATAGTCAACTGCGAATAGATATTGTCTGGATATCTTTCGCATACGGCGTGACAGAAAAATGATGGCATGTGTCGGCTTTTCATAAATATGCTTGCTTCCTGTCCCAATTATCGGTGCGTAAAACAAAATACACTCACGCAAGTTTATTACTGAGTTTTTTTGGTAGGAGTCATAAATTTAAAAACTGAATTTTTAAAACGAAATCCGTCCTTGTTTTCCCGAAAACAATGCGATTTCTTATATCTCAATTTTCCTGATTTTCGTGACCGCAAGGTTTGACACGAACTCTTCCTTGGTAAACAGCATTTTGCGCCTCAAATCAGTACAGAAAGCACAATTAACAACGTAAAATGTGTCATACTACCATCTTACATTTCGAGGATGATATTTAATGAGTTAGGTAATCTACTGTAAATAGTAGATGTTTCTTTGATCTTGGGCATCTTTTTTTCCACCGTTGGATAAGAAAATGGATGGAGTTTACTATATCCACTTACGCGGATATTCACTTATGACGATGTATGCTTCTTGATATCGCGTAGACCATCCTGATCCGATATCTTTTATAACTGTCTGTCGTAAGTGACGAGGACTACCAATGTCCCAGAGAGGGATGCGTTGATGATTAGGGTGCAAATTGGTTTGTAGTAAAGCAGATTTGCTCGGCATCGAATTCGATTCATTCCTACTCTCCCTATCTTCCATTTTCCGTCTCCACTGTCACAACCCCCCAAGAAAGACATGGTCCTTAGGTCTCAGACCAAAATACTTCGTGATACGATGCAACTTTCGAATCCTTGGTAATTGCCAACGAGGTTTTTTTAATGTCGGAGACTGTTATTACTTTGGAGAGTGTAAAAAGACATTTCAGACCCGCCTACAGGAGCACGGACGTTAACGCTAGAGGTGTTGTTCTCAAATGCCAGCTCAGTCCATATATACATTGAATTCCGTCCGTCATACAAGGTCATCTACAAAGGGACTTGAATAAGATGTATACATTAGTTTATTGTGATCAGCGAGGAATAACCAGACAACAAGCTCACCCGACAGAGAGGCGGACGAACCATCAGACTAAACAGGCGTTGCAAATGCCCCAAAGTCTTATTTTGACTAACAGTGCAGGCCATTTTGTAACCCTCAAGACAGCCACTGAAAAGCCAAGACAGTAAGAGAAAAAAGGCTGGCTGGTTGAAAGCCACCTAAATCTCTGTTCGTCTTTGGCGCATTAAGCAATTTAACTGCGGCCTGCCAACCAGTCTCTGATGCATCGGCGATTCATCAAATTTCTTCCCGCTAGCCACCCATCCTTAGGGTAAGGCCTTTGTTTTAATTCAAGAAGACTGCAGTTATATCGATGATAAATTTTCATTTTCCTACTCTACTGTATTCTCAGTTCGATTTAATCCAACATTCATGCCTACGCATTTGTCAGAAAGCAATAACACTAGAAAGCGGTCAGTATTCCGGTTAAATTTTTCAAGAGCATAGAAAGCTGTCAAATAAACGAGAGGCATCTGTTCTTTAGTATCCAGACTTTCATTTTACCAACGTGTTTTTCTTTTCTAAAAACTTGCAGACGTGCACAGGCAAGACGGCAGTTAAAAAAGACTGCAGACGCCATAGCTGATCTTCGTTGCATCCTGGATATCGATCCGAAAAACAAGGCCGCAATAAAGGATCTACACGAGCTAACCGAAGATGCCGATGCCATCGTCGAGGAAGTAGCCGCCACAAAGGCTATGTACAAACTCATCCCGCTCTCAAAACTACCTCCTGCAGAGGAGCTGAGGCGCATTCCAATAAACGAAGTTGGCGGTCAATCGGGTCCCCCTCCTTCCACAGACCTCTCAAAGGGTGATGTGTGCAAGTCAGCAGTTCGAACGAAAGAGGCGAAAGTGGTGTCCCCTCGCAATTCCTCAATTTCCGAACAACCTCTTCGACAGACTTCCGGTAAGGGGACCCCCGTGGGAACACTGCCCATTGGTCCACCTTCCAACTGGTACCAAATGGAGCGTGACCTACGCGAGCTGCAGCAGCAACATTCCTGCTCGACAGGGCTTGCTTCCAAAGCCGTGGACTACCTCTGTTCAATTGAGCCTTCCAAATATGCAACTGTGATTGGTCAGAACCTGGACTCCTCCTGTCTGGCACGCCTCCTTACGGCTATTTCAGAGAGCTCCTGCCTCTCGGCGCAAGACCGTGCTCATCGCTTAACCGCTTTGGCATGTTTGCCGCGTTTTGATGTGGCTTGGATGCTATTGGAGGATGAACATAGAACCACAGCTGAACAGCTGATCACTTGTCTCAAAGATGACATCGAGCCCAGTCAGCACGCTGACCTCTTGAAAAATTATGTCTGATTCCAAATGTACCCAACAGAACCTATGTTGTTCAAATGAAACTTTCTGCTCTTCATGCATTCAGTGGGTTTTGCTTGATAACTACATTTGAGCCTTATAATTGCACATTTGTTGACCAAACTTCTCATTTATGTTTTTTGTCCAATCCCCCTTCCCATATACGGGATGTCCCCAATTAATGTATACACTATTACGGCCGATAGCTCCTTGGATATTTCTTTCAAAATCGCTAGCCTATCAATTATAAAAGAACTTACATAGTAAAAGTACCATTCCGAAATTATTTAAAGCTATCAATAAGGAAGACGCGGACCGAAGAATGGAGTATTTCGAACGGTTCTTGACTTGATGTGTGAATCACTTTGAGTGACGAGACTAAATTTAGACTAAATCGTTCAATTAACCTTCACAATTGCACCCGATGGGGACCTGGCAACCGGCGGGTTATGATGGAACATTACATTGATTTGCCATGAGTTAAAGTTTAGTGTGGCTTCCCGTCAAAGGAATTAATCGCACCATTGTTTTTCCATGCCACCGTGACTGATCCCATTTGATTGCGCATACCACGGCAGTCTGTCATGCCAAGCGTTAGAGAGGTCCTTGAAGATGAAGAGTAAGTTCCACCAAGGTTTGGCACTCCCACACTGCCATTGAGGTATACGATCTCAGTATGGTAAGATCTTGCCCAACAGACGGATTGTACGAATATGCTTCACAGAATATCCTTCTTGTTTATCAGATGGCACATTATTGTATCGGAATACCTACGAAAAACAGTCAACAGTACAAAAGTGGCAACATCCATTGAATTAAGAGTAGCCCTCTAAAACGATTGCACTCATGCTGTGAAAAAGGTTCAATTGTGTTTTTGATTCCATCACTTCGCGTTATCAGCAGCGCCTACACAGGAGTGGACAAGTGGTTCGAAAAGGGCGTCGAAAATAAGCTGAGCAATGAATGTAGATTATGGTACTTTGTGAAAATAAAGTGTATTTTAATAAAAAAAAGGATTTTTCATCATTGAATGTGTAGGTATTTTTGGAGGCACCCTATATAGCTAGGAAAGTGCAGTTGATGGTTACTTGTCATTAACATTCTAAAAACATATACATCCGGTCCGCGTTTACTTAACGTTACTCAGCAGGATCGGTGTAATTTAGGGAAAATATAACTGCTGCCTTAAAACGAGCAGAACCAATCGTCGGCCAGCTTACTTACAACTCTTCCTGTTTAATATTGCCGACAAAGAAAAGGGAGAGTAGAGTGGCCATTTCTGGCTTATTAGCCGTCGTCAGCCAGTCATACCCAACCCCTGGTGTTGCACCACCCAAAGATCGAACCCGCGACCCGTTGATCAGAAGTCCAACGCTCTAACCATTGAGTAACGGGCTCTTTATATTGCCGGTACTGGTGGTCACACGATTCCTTCTTTTTGTGCCTTCACCACTCTTCAACAGTTGATTGCATTCTGCTTAGGAAGCTTTGGCAAAACTTGAAGCTCTTTTGGCTTACCGTAACATAGCAGGGAGTGATTGGAATCGTTATTTCTTGTGGCCTGCTCGTTTCAAAATACCCAGTGGTTGGCAGGACTGGCATTTGCTTTAAATTCTTGTGCCGAAATTCCTCGATTATATATATATATATATATAATGATATTGAGGTGTTCACTGATCTGGCTAAGGAACATGGATGTTCCGTTGTGTCCTGGAGCTCACTTTAGAGCCCTCGCAGACAGTCGCATAGCAACTTGGTGAATATGATGATAAGGTTAAACCGACAAAGACAGGGGAGACCGGAATGACCATTTCTGGCTTATTAGCCGTCATCAGCCAGTCATACCAAATCCCGGGTGTGGATCACCCGAGATTCGAATCCGGGACCTTTGATAATTGAGCGTAACACTCTACCATTGAGCCACGGGCCCGTTGTTTTGTCGGTTTGCGATCGGGACTACGAATTATGATAGTCAGGTGTTCACCCATCTGGCTAAGGAACATGGATGTTCCGTTATTCCCTGGAGCTCACTTTAGAGCCCTCGCGTCAGTCGCATAGCAACTTGGGGAATATGATGATAAGGTGGAACCGACAAAGACAAGGGAGACCGGAATGGCCATTTCTGGCTAATTAGCCGCCATCAGCCAGTCATACCTAATCCCGGGTGTGGATCACCCGAGATTCGAACCCGCGACCTTTGGTCATTGAGTGTAACAATCTACCATTGAGCCACGGGCCCGTTGTTTTGTCGGTTTGCGATCGGGACTATGAATTATGATAGTGAGGTGTTCACCGATCTGCCTAAGGAACATGGATGTTCCGTTGTGCCCTGGAGCTCACTTTAGAGCCCTCGCTGGCAGTCGCATAGCAGCTTGGGGAATATAAATATATATATATATATATATATATATATATATATATATATATATATAATGTATATATGAGAAGAAAAAGCGATCTCAGGAACTATAGGTGTATTGTGATGACATTTCAGAAGCATGCAAGCTACCATCGTCGGAGGTGAGTATCGTATCGCGTCTCACAGTATTTACAGGGTGTGACAGCCATTTTGTAGCACAGTTTTGATTGTACGGTTTTACCTTAACAGTGTACACTGTAGGGAGGACGGGGTGGGGGAGTCCTTAATTGGCTTTGGTGTTCATCGCCCGCATACACACAGGAAGCATCTCTGTAGTCACCGGGGCGAATGAGGGGGAGGAGGATAATTGCTGGCAGTTGGCATGTCCCTCGTCGAGGGGCGGCTTTTGACAGTTGGCAGCCCTCGCCCGCATCCGCATTGACCTTAATTGGTGCCCTGGGTTGCTATTCCTTCTGACCGCATGTCTCCTCGTCTGTCGGGGTAGTGGTTGATGCGGCAGTATTGATGACTGCGCCTTCGTCGGCCCTGGATTGTGGCGTGGTTACGTGCATGTCCGTCCTAGGTTCTCCCGTGGTTGGATTCACGTTTGGTCTAAGTTCGTGTTTGCTCTTACGTTCGATGAGCTGCGCCCAGAGGGCATGGTAGGCTGCTACGTCGTCTCCGTGTGCCAGGCTTCGATTGTTTCCCTGGTTACGCGGTCATTTTCTCGACCCAGGATTTCTGCATTCTGGAAGGCAAACGTGTGCCCAGAGTTTGCACAGTTTTCCGCCACCAGGGACAATTGATCCATTCACCTCACTGCCCGCATGTTTTCGGTAACAGGTCTGCAACCACTTCCCTGTCTCTCCGACGTAGTTAACTTCACAGGAGTCACATTGTGTCCGGTAGATGGCGTTTGACGTCTCACCTCGTGGAAGGGGGGTTTTCGGTCTCATAACTAGATTGCGAATAGTTGAATCCGGTCGATGGGCGATTCCCATCCCCAGCGGTCTGAGGAGGTGGGAAACTGCCTCAGAGACGCCGTCAATGTGCAGTGCACGCCACAATTTTGGCTGTTCTGTCACCGGATTTTGTTTTGGTTTGGCCTGCTTGCTGCGCTCGATGAAGTTATGAGGGTATCCGTTGGTCATGAAAAGGCACTGAAAGTAGCGGAGTTCTGCCCTTTTGTCGTCTGACTCGCTGCAATGTGTTTCTGTCCTTCTGTAGAGAGTTCGTACACAACTATGTTTGTGGCACAACGGGTGCTTAATGAGGTAACTTAAGATATGGCGTGTGTTGGTCGCCTTCCTATAAACCGTCGTTTTTATGTGCCTGTTGGATTTTCGATGGCCAAGAACGTCTAGGAACGGCAGCTGGTTGTTACTTTCGGCCTCCATTGTGAATTGGATCTCCGGGAAGACGGAATTCAGGACGCTATGGAATTCTTCGATCAGTTCTCGTTTGTTGATGATGAAGGTATCGTCACCGCATCGAGTCCAAAACTTTGGCCTGTAGTTTGAGAAAACCAGAGTCTCAAGGTTTTGGAGAACTGCCTAAGCGATGAAGCCCGAGAGCGGCGATCCCATTGGCGTCCCTCTGATCTGCTCATACATGGTCCCTTCGAAGGTGAAATACGTCTTCAGACAAAATTTTAAGAGTTGGAAAAGATGTCCCCGCGTCACTGACTCGCCTACGCCATCGAACTACCCCGTCAAGCAATTCGCTTACCGTTTAGACTGCTAAGTCCTGCGGGATTGAAGTGAAGACAGCGGTGACATCAAATGACACCATGACCTCGTCTGCGGTGAGTCGCATCCCCCTGAGCCGTTCCAGGAACTGAGTAGCTGAAGTGACCGTTTTGGCTGCGCCCGAGTTGAGAAACCTCAGGTGTCGGAAGAACCATTTAGCCAGATTGAATGTTGTTGCGCCACGCAATGACAATTGGACGGAGGGCAATATCGGCTTCGTGTACTTTATGTAATCCATAGAACCTTGCTACGGCCACATCTGTTGGTTTAACAGCCAGTCTTACCGAATTACTTATTAATTTGTTTGTCCGCATCTCGGCAAGCGTTTTGTCTAGCTGCGTTGTCAGCTTCTTCATCGGTTCACCATCGCATCGGAGGTACTCCTGTTGATCCTCCAGCAGGTTGTTGGCCTTCTGAATATAGTCAGTCTTATCCAAGACAACTGTAGAACGTTCTTTGTCCGCTGGTAGTATCCCAATACTCATGTCATCTCTCAGTCTCTCAGTCTCTTGACAGCATCCTACTTCCACTCTGGTAATAATTGTGCGTGGTTTATGTGCATTACCAAGGCGGTTACCTGTTGCTAACAAGGTGTTTGTTTCGCTCGATTCCCCGGTTTTGTTTAGAATTGATTCGACTGTTTTGCAACGAGGAGTTCGGCAGGATAAGCGTCTGGTATTAAAGGCAACCTCGCTGACTCGAACCTTCGGCTGTGAGCGTCAACTGTTTGAAGGAAAAGATTGTGGACTAGGACATCAGTCTGCTCCTCCAGGTGATAATATATTTCGAAGCTTATCCGCCAGATCCGCATCTCGTTTGCCCGTTACTCTGACAATCGCATATCACATGTCGCAAAAGTTTAGTTCCATCTTCCGCCAATGAGTTCGGCACTTTGCAGCGCTTGGCTCAAAACCCGTTATATTTCCTGAATACTACTGGAGCCGCGATCAGGGTTAACCTCGTTGCTGGTCGAATCAATTTCTCCGACAAGCCAGGAATGATGAAACAAAACACCTTGTTAGGCAACGGTAACCGCCTTGGTAGTAGCATAAACCACGCAATTGACACCAGAGTGGAGCAGGATGCTGTCCAGAGTCGAAAAGGCTGAGCACGAGTATTGGCGATACTACCAGCGGACAAAGGACGTTCTACAGTCGTCTTGGATAAGACCGACTTCATATTCAGAAAGGCTAACAACCTGCTGGAAGACCAGCCAGAATATCTTCAGGTAACCGTCCGTCTCCTTGTCTTTGTCGGTTCACTTCATCATATGTTACACGTCGCAAATGCGACCGCCTGCGGGGCTCTAGATGCAAACAGAACTCGGCAGACATACATGTTTATTAAAGCAGATCGGTGAAAGGCCCCACACTATCATATATATATACCGCCATATTCCACTCATATGCTTTTATGCTGCCAGGCAAGCCACTCCGCTTTCAACGCAGGTGAAGGGCTTTTTGCGAAGCAGAGTCATCCGCATACGCTCAGCTGAAATTTCTGCACCGTGTCTTGACGAATGTATGCCGCTGTGGCATCCCAGTTACAGAACTGTTCACACTGGAGCTATGCAGGACGATAGCGAGCTTCAAAGCGAATGTGAACAGATCTTACGTACAAGATTACATGCGCACGTATTAACGTACCACCGTGCAATAGAACAACTGCCAGTAGCGAGTCGAAGCTTAACAGTGGATGGGTTGTCGCCTCAAAGAGGCCATTCTTGGTGCTCTTGCGTCATCGGAGTTACGCGACGCCAACCTAATGGAAGTTCAAGCCAAAATAAGTCCATAAAACAACCCACCTCTGATGACGGGAACCTGGTTCATAACCACCATCCGCCACATCGTCTCACTGAGCCACAGCTAGCGGTTCCTCTCTATGACGCCAAGTTCAATACAAGTGATGCTCGAACAGAAGACTTCATTGCATCATTCGAATCGGCGCTTTGAAATGCGAGGCAGATGAAGTGCAAAATGTCAATGCGGCAACAGAGTTTCGTCTTTATGCCTCAACACAAACGTCGGGTGACGTTTCGGCATCAGAAGTAGAAACTTCTAGGAATACGAAGATGGAAGGTCTATCGTCACTGCCTGCTGACAAAGGGGGCGATCAACGGTCGTCATGGATAAGTCCGAATTACTGCAAAAGCTGGAAAATCATTATTGATGGACAAAGGGTCTTATGTGCATCGAGTACCAGCGGTTAAAAGCTCAAAAGCACCATTAACCGACGATAGAACAAGGTTGGGAAGACGGAGCCCCTTACGAGGAAGGAAGCGCTGGCTGCAAAGGTCGATGCTGCGATGGCACGTATCTATGGTCTGCAAAGGTGAACAAAGCCGCAGGGTACCATTACGGCTCATCGTATCTTCGTGGCACCCCAGCTTTTGGGTTGTCAAAGTGGCTCTATCAGCGATTGTGTTTCCTTATAAAGATTCAAAGTGGACAGTAAAGTCTGCTGAAACTTGTCCACATCCAACGCCTGGAAGTGGAGGCAGATGGGGCTGTCGGTGTCAGTTGACGTGATCTCATTGTTCCCTCTATTCCGCCCGATCTGGCTATCGACACTATTCCGGTCTTCTCCGAGAAAATACGATGAAACAAACCAGCAGGGGCTCAAACGTGTGCATCATCGAAGCTCCTGCGATTGGTAACCGCTGAAAACTTCAATTTCAGCAGGTTTACGGTAAAGAAAGGGGGACAATTCTCTATCGGATGATTGCAGAAACAGTCTTGCAGAGGCTCGAGCGACTAGTCTTCCAGTTCTTGAAAATTCTGGGGCCAGATACGTTGACGACACTTTCGTCATCATCAACCGGAGCGAAGTGCAGTCTTTTGGTACTTTTGAACTCCATAACCAAAGGCATCCAGTTTACTACTACGGAGAAGAGGTCAACAATCGAAGTTTGCCCAACCTCGCGACAGCCACCGGTGACTAAGGCTGGCGGTGGGAAAATCTGGTTCTGTTGATCTACCGGAAGGCAACTAACACCATAAGTATACTCCACTTCAGAAGCAACCACCCGTTTGCTCACAAACGCAGTTTGTCAGAACCCTCTTCCAACGCGTTCAAAACACCACGGCGACGACAGTGGGGAAGAAGGAGACTAAATTGCGCATGCTGAAGAGCCAACGGTTATCGAGCCTTTATGCGGTATGTTAGGAAGCCCAACCGGCAGTCGAAGGAGAAGACCCGAAGTTCACGGCTCCGCAATCCTTATGTGAAGAGAACATTATCAGAGGCGACAGCAGAATCCTGAAACCTTTCAGGATCAGTTGTGGCTCATAAATACCGAACAACAATCAGACAGCGCATAATGAGGCCCAAAAGAACCGCTACCAAACTGGAAGCAATCAGCGGTAATTTACAGCATACCATGTCGAAGTTGGCCGATTAGAACATGTTGAACAGAGCAGACAAACATACGGCACAAGATTGCATGAACACCAGCTTGCGTAAACTGCAGGACAGGCTGTCTATGGTCTATGGCCGCACAACAGACGAACGATACTACGCGCTGAGAAACGAAGGGTAATCGGCCGAGCCAACGATAAGATGGCCAGACTTCTACTGTTCGAAGTTGGTCCTCAAAACCGTACACTTAACAAACCTTAGACTTGCATCCCGCCTACCAGAATTACGATAAACCGAAGTCTGGTTGGGCAGGGCCAAATAGGACGGTAGTCAAAGCAAAGGCAAGCATGGCTGACAACGGACGCAGAGAAAAAGAGCCGAGCCGAGAATGCAGTAACCAGCGTGGAACACCAACTCCACCACCACACTGGCTAGAAGTAACTCGTGCGTCAACGACTGATCAGTCCATTGGCTGACGAGGACAGGCCACCTTCACGCTGACTTGCCAACCGAAGCCGCTGCCGTGCTTGTATGTCGCGCGAGGAGAGATTAAACCTGATCAGCGCGTGCGAAAGCAAAAGGGGGAGGTCAGGAGGAGTTCGCAGGAAAGGGATAGCATATATATATATATATATATATATATATATATAACATATATATATATATATATAAACTTCTCGCAGGAGCTCAGAGTGAACCCCAAGGCAAAATAGTACGATTGAGTTCCGCTAGCGATCGGTGAGCGTCCATGAACAAATATATCGTCTACGTTACGCAGTGGACGGACGGTAGAAAATATTGCGTAGAATTAATAGTCTGTTTCAGTTAATTCGGCCTTCATTACGTATATATAGAAATCATATACATGCAAGCGAAGGCAATGGAAAGGTAAAACAAACACGCCACGATTCTGAATTATGGATTCAAAATTACCTTTCCACAAAAAGGATTTCTTCGTCGGGAGAATCATCAGGGCTGTCTGAATCACAAACCATGCATTGGAGGACTAGATACGGGCTACAAGCATTTAAAAATGGAGTGTGTTTGTCACCTAATATATTTCTTAGCAAAAAGGCATCACAGTAAAACTTTAAGAAAAATTGGTCCGCAAAATTTATTTAAAAATCAAATAACCAAACAAAATTACTGGGCGTCCCAAACAAAGAAAAGGTCTTTCAAAGAATCATTCACAGGGATAGAGCTTCAGAAAATGCAGCGAAAAACAAGGCATGACGGTAAGTGAGGCAGTGTGAAATACGGTGGGCAGAGCTAAAAACCATTACTAAAACAGAACAGAACAGCCAATTCATTATTGAAAAAGTTGGCAACAAACAGCGACATCGACGAGCCCAAACCTATGGTCAGTGGGATGCTCTCCAATAAACATCGAAAACAGAATAAAATATCCATGCATTAAGGCAACTTGACTTCGGCAGTGAGGACGCATTAACGCTAAGTCGAGAAAATTACAAAATTGGGATTATTGTGAGCTTGGGACTACCTCACCTAGCATCTCATATCAACGAGTTCAGGATACGCTATTCGAATACCCTCGCATTCCCGACTTTAAAACGGCTTGCACAACATTTTACGGATTCCAGCAAATCTGATGTGTCGACCACGTCAGAAAAGTCAGAGTGCAGACGATAGCACCTGCTGACCGCAAACAAAACCATTTATTTGCTTCTGGTAGGGTGCCCTGCTAAGCCTATGATGCCACAGACTAGGCATTATTGGCTACCACGAAAGTGCAGGCGAAAATTAAAGTTGTGTGCATAAAATACGCGTTTTAAACTTGAAATAAAGTGACCGTATCCTTTCTGCGCTTTAACGATATTACGTCCCGGTGCAGCTTCCATGTCTGTTAGCCGAGGAAGCGCCTGTTAATCAACTGCAGCAGGGCAGCAGCGGTCAGGCCTCGAGCTGAGTTCGCATGAAAGTGTTTTCGCACAGCATCCTGACTATCGCCGCTCAACAGCCTTGCAGCACCAGTTTGCGCACACACACGCCCATCCAAAGTAATCATACGCAGCACGTAAATCAGACGAATGCTCATGGACCCAGAAACCATCCGACTCTGACTACCACTCCGGCAAACAACCTTCGCGAAGCGTAGCCGTCATAGTCGCATCCTACGAGTCGCCGCGACCACGCGCAGCAAGGTTGACTTCTTTGACTCGAAGGTTTCACGTCACTTGGTGCGACAAAAGCGCGAGTCAGCAGTTTGCGATTGATGAACGTTGCGTGTAAAATCCCTTAGCTCTAACCTCAGCACGAGGTGGTTCATTTTGTCCCTCTGAAGGCAACCGGATAAAGCGTCCATTCACACAAGCGATGCCGTGCTATTCTTAAATCCTTTTTCTTTGCAGCGAGTGCTGCTTTACTGCAGTCAGCGTTCGCATTTTATCTTTATTTAGCAGAGCTTTAATGGCGCAGTTAAGGTGACTATTAGGCGGGCAGCTGACAAATATATCAAAAAGGGATAGTCGGGCCAATTTCTTCTCCATACTAATGTGTATATTGAAGATGGTTGAGTCTCAGGATAGGTCTTTGCGGTGCTTAGTTATGTCTTACGGATGATGGCGATGTCATTAGTGCAGCGCACATTTTGACCAGTAAAGTCAGAAAACACTTCATCGTAGGACTTTGTGAGGACAGCATACGTAATCGGTCCAACAATCAAGGAGAGCTGTGATGAGAATTTTATTCAACTCTTTGTGTGACCAACTGAAGGAGAAATTCAGGTTCCAGGACAAATTGGACTGCGCGTTGTCAGCGGTGTCATACAAGATAATTAGAAGTGCTGTAAGAGCAGTCTCTTCATCCTGTTTTGGAAATTATTTTCAAATCAGCCAAAACATCAACGAATTTGATCTCTCAGCTAGCCCAGGAATTAATTGTTCGAGGTGATTAGACTATTGCTGGATTAGTTCGAGGTAACTGATAACTGGATCATTGGCATCACTCGAGGCCTCTCGGTCACTTATCTAGCTGCGGTTAGACGAGCAAGCCGAAATATCCTTAACTAGATTCGCTTATGCCAGCAAAAATTATCTGGGCTGTACATAAAACTTCTGACCCGCTATTTCGATCCTCAGTAACTTGTTCAACCATTACTTTAACTGTAGTTTTGGAAAAAGGAAGTCACTTCATCCTGGATTCCGAACTACCTATTCGTCGCTACGATGTGTCGTCTATTTACAGTGCAACGATGGGTGAGGGTGCTTACCTCAATGCCGTTGCATGGACCCACGAAAAGACGCGCCAGACTCAAGCACAGTATAACCGTTGTAAAGCCGAGTACTACGAACGCTGACTACTACAACACAATACTCAAATTATGCACGAGGCTGTCAAAATTAATGATCTTCGGAGAAAAAAATTTTGCAAAACAAATGGTAATTTCTTGAAGCCATATTTTTTTGCACTACAAAGCGACAACCAAATTACCTTCCTTAACTCCAGAGTTGAAGGAAAGAACCACTTCCAGTAGCAACTTAGAATTACCTTAGTGACGAATGCAAAGTGGAGAATTTAATTTTGACAATTGGCGGGCAGAAACTCACGGAGTTCTACAAGATAACACTTGATATGCTTTTTCATTTTGCTGCTGCTAAAAATTAATTTTTCTAAGGGCACCGCTAAAATTGGCCTGCAGAAGCTAAATGTGCACATAAAAGGTACGATTGTAGGACACTTAATTGCCACCTTTATTAAGAGAGAGTACACCGGTTGGTGTGCTACAATACTATGTAGCAACAAAATACTAAAGTCAAAAATTCAGGGAAACCATAAGAAAGCGCAAATAAAAGTTTGCGGTGAAAACGATTTTCCTTTTAAAAATTGCCTTTTCCACTCACATTAGATATGACACAGGGTCTTAGAAGGCACATCACGTTTTATATTATGAATATTATATTAGTCATACATTGCATACTTTTTCAATTCCTTAATAAAAAAATTTGCTTCTATTATTTAGTGAAGAGGTTATAAGCACAAACGTCGGTGAGAGGGGCAAGGTCTGTTAAATGTACACAATTAAGCACCATAACTAGTTATAATACAGGAAGCTGCACAAGGACAGAATGACGACCGTTAACCATACCTGCCTCCAGAGGATTACTGCTTAACAGAGTGCTGGCTGGAAGCTATAGTTTGGCAACACGTGCCCACTTGCGTTCGGGAAGTTGTCTCTGCTTTAGTGAATATTTTTCCCAAGATCGGATAAATAAATTTAGACGACAAGTCGCCGGAGTCCAGCAAGGGGATTATTGTAAAATTTTTAATTAAAATTATTCGATATCTTAAATGTAAAAACTTGCTTAAATACCCGAACGTCTGGTCGCATATTTCGAAATCCATAAGAACGATTTAGATGCCAAACACGGACGACAAGCAACGTAACCCAGAGTTCCACGTGATTCGCAATGAGGACCTAACATTATTCTATTATAACAATCAGCTACACCCTTTTGTTTGAAAAGCTGAAGGAGGTTAAATCTAAACCAAACGAGTCACTGGATAGCAACAAAGTTTAGCATTACGGCAGCTGGAGGTTTCATTAATGCAATTGCGATATACTGTCCACAATAATTTGTGCACGAATTACTGTTGCCTTGACTGTGAATTATAAAGACGCAGGAAAAGCATAAATAAGAAGAACTAAGAACACGTGTGCAGAAGAATACCTACCCGAACGACTTCGTAAACGACAGAACACAGCAAAAAGTTTCGGACAGACCAATACAAATCCGCGGGAGCGGTATTCGCTTCGATCTAACAAGCGAGGAAATAGTGTCAAGGCAACGTCTGGTATTTTCGAGTCTTGGTCCAGCCTCAACCAAGTCGAGAAATGGAACGCCGAAAAACAAATACGAGTAAAGTAGCTTCTCAATATTGGAATTGCGGGACTATAAATGATCTGTAGCAATAGAACGATAGTTCATTCTTAACCTATAGCGTAACCAGCAATCTGAAGGCTTCCGGAAATGCATTTGACTTTGCTGATAAAATATAAGTGAGGGAAAAGGCGTGGTAAGCAACGGAGCAACCAAAAAGAAATGGAGTTAAGCTGGAGTGAGAGGAACTGCCCTTAGTAAATAAAGCTGTAGTTGTGGTTATATATTTGGGGTTCCAAGGGATCCCGCATATGGCGTTATAAGGATATGGTTGCATCTACATCAAAGTTGAACTTGATTGTAGTTATCTGACGTCAGTAAAGTCTTCTCGATTACGTTGTGTCCTGATACTCCTTACAAATTAGCCGCCGTGATACAAGTCAGCAAATGTGACCAGAAACTGTATTTTTGAGTTAGTTGTAGATAGTTCAGTAAGATGGCGACGTTTATCACAAATGAGAATTAGGTAACCTTCAGAACACCACCATGGTTACCACATTTAAAATAAGGATTTGGAGTGAGTTCCACTGTCAGACCGCTCACTACCGTAAAAGACTTTCCTTGATATAAGCACGTTTGTTCACGTTTTGACCTCCTATGTTTTGGTGATGCAGTTGGCTTATATCTGATGATTCAATATAGATTTTAGGTGTAGTTGAGCAACCATGCGCAAGGTGAAAAAAGAAAATTTTTATAGCAGGTTGTCTTTTTGTTTTACATACAAAATATGAACTGATCCTTGTAAAATGCAACTTTTTCAGTTCAGTTCAGTGTATTTGAGGAAAAATAGGCTTACGCCTTTGAACCTGCTGTTTCATCCATATTCTCGAAAAACGTCAGTGTAGTGTACTAAAAATAGCTAAAGAATTAGAACTTCGTTTGTCATATAAAATTGCATAAAGAGCAAAAGGCAAGTCTTACCTGGAAACGTGCTTATATCCCCAAATGGAAACGATATGGTCATCCCAAGCCTGCTGTTGCACATATGAAGTTTCAGAGTCCCACCGGGAAAGTTTGGTGCAAGTATTCTGGTGTGTGGCGCGACTCAGCATCTCCGCCAGGGATGAATTTCGCCATTGTTGTGAGACAAGTGGTACAGGAGCAGAGACACAGTCGGGTATATAAATTTCCCCCACTAACTCCACAGATATGGACTGTGTACGATCGGTCCACACGTTTGCTGCGAACCAATAGCTCTCTGAGGATGCAGGCTCCGTTTGAGTTCCAAAGATCAGACTAATAAACCCTGCTGGTGTCCACTGCTCACGCCTTAGTCTCCTTTTAAGACTTATTTCCACAATTCTGCTTGTTTAAAATACAAAAATAAGTGAATTATATCATATGAAACTATGATCCTACAATAGACCAGAAAACGTATTACTCGAACACACTTCACACGTGCTGGATCCCATTTCTTATACTGAGTGATTTCAATTGGCGTACATTAAGTTGTTGTGGGCTAGAGAATTCGAAGCTGGCCTTGCATGTTTTTATAATACTTTCATCCATACTCTTCCACGTGCATAAGTGTTCGCCCTACGTAGGTCGCTCTTATGTCAGGCGTAATTCCTCTCATGGTTATTCCCGTTTCTCAGCTTAACGTCCAAACAGTCCCAATTTTTCCATTCAAATATTCTATCCTTCTGAATAGTCTATTTTGCCATGAAAGTATCCGTGTGGGTGCTAAAATAAAACAATTTATATAGTTAGGTGATTAACACACTAGGTAAAAGTGATAAAGGTCAGTTAGGTTCGTCGCATCATGCGAGCTCATTGAACCCGGACTTATTTGGTAGCTGGCCCCGAGCCCTTTTCATGAAGGTTGCAATCTTACGGCACTGGGGTCTCCATGCCTAGACTGCGTTCTCCAGCTATCGTCCTGCAAAAGATTTTGCATGCCTCAGAGAAGCAGTCTCCATCGAAATCTGCGAAGACTCGCTAATGGCGTACCTGATCGGATTTGTGGTTTTATTCTGTCGTACACCACTCGTAGAAGGCTTTATGAGTGTACCTCCTCCGAAATGCAAGATCTTTTGTGTTTCTGCTAGTCAATTTGACTTTTCCGTTCAAACGTTTATTGGTCCGTAAAAAGCGACTGTTTTTACATTTACAGAACCACTATAGTACACTTGTTCGA